>CAUYQV010070858.1:0-48510 GCA_963574575.1 Galagoides demidoff
TCCTGCCTCCGCCTCCCAAGTAACTGGGACCACAGGCGCCGGCCACAAAGCCCGGCCATTTTTTGGTTGCAGCCATCATTGTTGTTTGGCGGGCCCGGGCTGGGGATTCGAACCCGCCACCTTAGGTGTACATGGCTGGCGTCTTAGCCGACTGAGCCACAGGCGCCAAGCCCGTCACATCTTAATAAACATAGATGGAGTTTAGCAAAGCAATAGCTGAAGTAATATTTTGAAAAAAATATATTTTTTTCATTTTTCCTTATAACTAGTATTTTAGTATTTCATGATAATGTTCACACTTTCTAAAATAATCTGTAGAGTCTTCAACAACTTCACCCCTGTATACTTTTTCAGCTTCAGTTTATACCAGGTCCACTACTCACACCCTAGATCTTTTATTTTAGCTTCCCTGACATTTATCACAGTTTCTCGGTGCGACATACTCTCTTCTATCACAATGCCTTTGCACACGCACTTCCTTTTACCTGATACACAACACTGTCTTTTAACAAACTCTTCTGCTAAGTAAACTCGATTTTATTAGACCTTAAGCTAATTTTTACTTGCTCAAAAGAGCCTTCCCTGATTTTCCAGGTGAGATTTAATCTCAACATTAAAGCCTTGCAAAGCAACATGTACCTCTTTTCACCATCAATTAAGATAATTATAATTGTGCTTAGTTTGTTTAAATACATTGTTAAGACCAGTCTGTTTCACTAGAATATACGCTGCATTGGGGCAATAAATAATCAATAAATCTTTGCTATTGAATTAATTTATCATGTCATTACCATAACGTTCTCTCCAGCTGTTGTCATATAATGTAGATGCTCTGTTATGACATTGGAGAGCAATAACTTGAAAAGATGGTGCCGTACTATGACAAAGGGCTTCCTATAATACATAGGGATCTCTTAGGTGTGTTAAGGGACTACTGGGTCTTTAATTATTGTGATGAAAATTATAGCTTGCCTGATCAGTCTGTCATCACTTACTGACCAAGGACAAGGTAACAAAAAAGGGAGAATTAAATGGCACTAAAAATAATGGTGCAAAAGTAGGTTTATATTATGTTCCTCTGAAATCTAACACTATATACCTATACACATATAAAATGTACCAACTGTATAAGACCTCACATGAAACACTTTTACTATCAAAATGCTTAAAAGAAAATAAAGCAGACACACATTGCTGATAAGTCCATAAGGAAGTACGTGGACAAAGGAAATTGAAATTGTGTCATGGATGTAAAAAGCTAAAAGCTCCTTTAGAAAAAAATATAACCATACATGCCATTATGAATAATTAATGGCTGAAATGAGAAGAGACAAAATTTCCAATTTATCACTTATTTTACTATGAAGAGTGAGCATGAAGAAAGTTCTCCCTAAACTAGTCATTAATAAAAACACTTAGAAAATACTTTTTGAAAACCTCACTTCCAATGACAAGTAAGCATTTCATAGTGAAAATCCAAAAGCATTGTTTATCTTCTCTTTTCTTTAATTCCTGCTTTGGCTATTCCTAACAATAGAATAATAAACAGAAAGGAAGCCTTCAAATGAGACTCAAAAGCATTGGCATGCACAGAACCCACAGTGTAAATTAGTTGAGAAAAAGCCACGCAAAATATATCTAAACAAATAGATGATCTAGTTAAAGTTACTCATGTGGTTCATTTTGCTCTAAGTAGAAATATTATAGGCCCCAACATAATGAAACTATTAAACATAGTTAGAAATTTTGAATAATAAAACATCAATTTACTTGGAAAAGTTTAATATTATCTTGAATAATTTTTGAATTGGAAGAAAAAATTAAAGTCCCAACTATATCTCACAAAATGACAATTACAATCTCTGAATATGAAACAAAAGTTTAAAATGCATAAGAAAACATTGCAGACCCTTAAACACTTGTATCATTTAACAAGAAAAAAAAAAACCATTCAAAACCATAAAGGAATAAACATAATAAGGAAAACTGAAAAGACTGGTAATAAAAAAAAATTTCAATTAAGAATATAGTAAGCTAACTAAAAAGTAACCTTATTTTACATTTTTAACATTTTTAATGGTGGTAATATCACATATTTTGATATATTATATGTAATATATGTGATGATCAAATCAGGATAATTCATAATATAACCATCACCTCAAACATTTATCTTTCCTTGTGGTACATTCAATATTGTCTCTTCTATCTAATTGAGATTATTCAATACCTTATTGCTGACTCTAGTCACATACTATGCAATAGGATGCCAGAACTTATTCTTCCTTTCAAATCATATCTTCGGGCCTTTTGGCTAAACTTCCTCAGTGCCCCTCTCTGGTAACCACTGTTCTATTCACTACTTCCATGAGATCAACACAAAGTACCCTTGATACGTAAGTTCAAGTACTGGTGGCTTTTTAATCTAATAATATCTAGCTTCTTGAAACAGATTTAAAAAGGGAAAACAATCACAAATGAAAGAAAAAGAAGAGGAAAATAATTATGGAGGTATGACAATTAAGTTCACAAATGTTAGCACTACACTCACATTAATTAAAAATACCTCCTTTGGAAGCTACACACTGACGCCAGTGCCTACTCTACCCTTCAGGCAATTTTGAACTCTTTTTCTAGAATGACCTTTAGAGCTATCATCTGACAATTAAGTTTGCAAATTTGCAATCATGCACTTACATTGGCAGCACCGTATGTAGAGCTCAGTAAGATTTCATAACCTTGGACAACACCTGTGGCTCAGAGGAGTAGGGTGCTGGCCCCATGGGAGGTGGTGGGTTCAAACCCAGCCCTGGCCAAAAACTGCAAAAAAAAAAGAAAAAAAACAGATTTCATAACCTTGATATATCAGGGTCTCACAGGTGTGTTCATGTCAATATGTGGTGGTGTTTTGATGAGTGTAGTTCATTAATGTGTGTTTTTGTAGGCATACTAAGACGGCTGGTCAATGAAATTAGAAGAAACAAAATTATTATTAGTTGAATAATAATTCTAGTTGATGCCTAGAACACATGTGAGGAAAAAACAGAAACAAGAAAAGGACTCCAGTAGAGTGTCTGAATACAGGATTAATATGCAAAGTCAAAATGTTTTATTTATCCAAACATTAACAACTTAAGAAATATGAGAGGAAAGATGTCTGTAACATTAATAACACCAAAGATGATATGCCTCAGATGCGGTTAGTAATACAAGAAGAAGTAATTAAAACTCTCATTAAGGATATGAATAAAAGTTTGAGTAAAACAGAATCCTTAAGAGGTTTTAGATAAAAAGAGTCAGCATTGCCAAGACACCAGTATTTTCTGCTACCCTTTTCAAATTTTCATTTCAAGTAAATTTATAAGTTTGTCAATGTATATATGAGTTTATAGGTGGCCTGGGAGGGGTGTGGGGGGTGGAAGGGAGGGAGATAAGCAAAGAAAGGTAGTGAGAGAGGAAAGGAGAATAAAGGTGAGCAAAAGGGGAAACAGACTTGGAAAATAAAATATAGTAAAATTGACATGAAATTAATTATTATTATTGATTAATAATTGCAAGTATAAAAAACTTAAATGTGACAAGGAAGAGACTTATTGGTATAGAACATATAAAGCTTAATTACTTGATTTTGGTATTGGAAGAGACACAAAAATAAATGAAATAAAAACTTCAGACAGTATCAAATAAATAGTGGAATAATATGCAATAAGGATTTTATTTCAAACAGTTAATCTAACTGTCTGTATTTGGTTAAAAAGAAGGAAAAATGCAGACACCTCATGCTTTTAAGTGATTGTTATGTTAAAATTTTAAATATAGTAGAATAGTTTTAAAAATTCAAAGCATGAATGATTTTGATATATTCTTTCAGAAAGAAAACAATTTATACCATAATGTGAATTTCAGAAAAAAAATGAAATTTGAAGTAATATTTAATATATATACTAAAGACAGATTTTGTAGAAAGACAAAGGTGAAGTTAAACAAGGGTACATGTAAATCTCTCTAAAAGTAGAATATAAATGTCTTAACACAATAACTAAGAAAATGACATAAAGACTATGTTAACCAGTTTGATAAAAATATTTCAAATTGTATATGAAAACACCACACTGTACCCTATGATTGCATTAATGTACACAGCTATCATTTAATATATATATATATATCTTTGTTTATGTAATCACAGATAGAAATATGTGAGTAACAAAGAACTTTTATAGATAATAAGCAAAAGGCACCCTACAGGGAAAATAAAAGGAAGTCAAAGAACATGAATAGTGGGTATACTGAAAAAGGAGGTACAAATGGTGAATGATAAAATAACCTTAATTTTCTTAATAACTAATTGCAAATAAAGTAGACATACACATATTCCCCTATGAAAATATTTGTAGTACTTATGAAAACAGAAATTTTGTTTATATTTTAAATAAGACAATTGAAAAATAACCTTTTTTTTTTAAGAAACAGAGTCTCACTTTACCGCCCTTGGTAGAGTGCTGTAACATCACAGCTCACAGCAACCTCCAGCTCTTGGGCTTAGGTAATCCTCTTTCCTTAGTCTCCCGAGTAGCTAGGACTACAGGTGCCCACCACAATGCCCAGCTAAATAAGGCAAATTGAAAAAGAATTTTGGGAAAAAGCAGTACAAATCTGAATATAGATTTGGTATTAGCAGATAATAAGGCAGTGTTATTTTTCATCAGGTTTGACAGTGAAACTGTGATTCATAAAGAAATGTCCCTGTATGTTGCAAACACAGATTAAAATACTGTGGGATTACATGCCTTGATGTTAGAATTTTATTAAATACTTCAGAGAGAATAGATGAAATGAAAAAATGGCCAAATGTTAATGTTATATCTATATGATAGATATATGGAGGTTGATTACATTATTCTCTGCACTTACATGTCTTTGAAATTTCTCATAATAGAAGGTTAAATAAGATAATTTGTACTATAAAAAGTGAATCAGTATGTGAAGAAATAGACAATCTCGTGTATCTATTAGCTAAGCCAAATAGGGTCTTCTTTTTTCAATCCTCATCCTAGTTGACATACACAGTCGTCACTACTGTTGGCCAATTATTCCTTCGTAAGAGTTATTTCCCTTAGCTCCTGGAGTACTAGTCTGTTCTGGAGATCCTCTCACCTCTTTGAATATTTCTTCTTGGTCAATCAAAGTAAACACATTTAGCTTTACCATAGCACTAACTACTATCAAGTTTTCCTAACTGCCCATGCTTCTCTATCAATCAACTTCCCAGCAAATAAAGAGATACTTTCAAAACAAATCTCGTACAGAATCTTGCTCCAGGTTAATAAACTCTTTATTGGTTTCCTGTTGCTTTGTGTCTGTTCCTACTGCTTATTATTCTTGAAATACAGTCCAAAATACTCATTACATTCTACAAGGCCATTAACATTACATATCAGAATCTGTAGACGGAACTTAAAGAACAAAAAAACAAAACAAACCCAGAAACACTTCCTGGGAAAGGTAGTATATCTGCCAAAGTCCCCCCAAACAGCAGAGGAGACACTCCATTTAAGATAATTTGCAGAGAGAGTGCTTAATTACAAGGAATCTAACAGTGAAGTCCTGTTGGCCGAAGCAAAGCACAGGAGATTGTGCGGTAGCACAGGGTCAGTAGCATCAGTGCTGTTGCTACCTTGGGTGGGAAAAGATGGGGATGCGAGAGAAACCTATAAAGAAAAATTTACATTAAGCTGGCTACCTTGGAAAAGCACAGGTCCCTGTCAAGGGAAAAACATAGCCTAAATCAACATTATCAAAAAGGAAAATGTATGCTTAACCTTGTTAATCTCCATTTCTTGTATCTCTCCATTGGGTAAACCCTACAGAAGGCCAGGAGGCCTGGGAGCTTTATTATTTACCCCAAGTCGGTCAAGCTCCATGGCAATGAGAAGGATGGAGATGGGTGGGAAGTCTTGACAGAAGGGCAAATGAAAAATATCTGATCCAGATAGGGAACAAAATATGTGAACAGTAGTTAAAGGGTTCATTCTGAAAAGTAATGAGACATATATCTAGATAAGAGGAGTAGAGGAGAGCGTAGAAGTCAGCCAGATACACGTGTGGACAGATGCTTTATTCATTAGGCATCAGCAGCAGCACATTAAAGAGATGATATTCTTAAGACTAAATAAAAGAACATGTCACATAAATGAATGAATTTGACTAACAAAAGGACTTTATTCTTTAAAAATAGGATGATAGACTAATAGGAAAGAAAGTCAGGTCCTCTGGCATTCATGACAGGGAAAAAATGTTCAGCAATTTAGGAGTAAAATTTCAGGAGTTATATGTATTAGTTTGGCTATTGTGGATAGGACAAATAGAAAGCAAGGAAGTAGCCACTTCAAGGCTTGAAAAAATTTTAGCATCTAGCTTAATATGGTGGCCTTAGGAATAGAAAGTGGTTCTCAATGCCACAATATCTTCATTTAAGTATCATTTGCTCAAGTATCACATCACAATCATGGAGCAAAACTTTTCTTAGAAGACTTTCAAAGCATAAAAACTACTTTAGGGCTGTGAGTACAAATTGTCAAATTGGCCTTCAGAAAACTTGTATTGGTTTACCCTTCTCCTCATTAGTTAAGGAAGTATCAGTTTTCCCACTGATTATCATTGCTCTTTTTTTCCCTCTAATAGGCCATTGAAATTTCCTTCCAAGTACCTTATAATGTCCTACAAGCACATCTATTACCACACTTGCCATATTTCTAATCTAGGGGCTTGTCCTTGATCTTCAAGTATCTCTCACTTCAATATTCCTGTTCTCTCTCTAATTTTATCACATTCTTTGAACCTGGAGGAGAAGGTGATTAAAGAAATAATATTTTTAGGACCAAAAAAAAGAGAATATGTCACACAAATATATGGATTTGATTAACAAAGGGACTTTATGTTTTAAAAATAGGATGATAGTAGGAAAGAAACTGAGGTCCTCTGGCATCCCTAATAGAGATAAGTAGGAAAAAATATATACAGGCAACAAATGTTAGGGTGAGGAACGCATTCACGATTAGGAGTGGTAGGTCCTGTCTCTTGATTTTGATGCCAATCAATCAATTTCCAGAAATATAAAGAAACAGAGGGTGACAATTGGCAATGAGTCTGAATGAGTTAAGCAGCTTCATGAAGTCTCAGGGTAGAAAAAATTCTTTGTAAAACTAGACAAGATTCTGATTAGAGGTCATTAGTTAGGAATGCAGGCATGTCCTAGAGTACAAAAGAGGATAAAGGTGAGAGAAAAAGCTCCTGTCTGAGAATTGCATGCTGTCTCTAAACAAAACTAAAAGCCACAAATTTATGTAAGACCAAAGAAGATGGAGAAGAGACGACAGAAATTTAAAAAATAATGAAGACTTAATTAGAGAGTACAGTCTTATGAGAAGAGGCAAATACCTTGCCTGTATAAAGAGAAATAAATTGAAACATTATAATATAAAAGTTAAGATCATTTGATATCATAACTAGAAAATAAATTTAATAGTCATATTGTTAAATGGTTACTTTAATTATAATTAAGAGACATGGTATCTTTCAAATAAATCGGTAACATCTGGATGACAAGTCTGCTCAATAAACACTTAATATAGAATTTAATGAAAGTTTTATTAAAGATCTTTCTTCATAAGAAATGAAAACAGAGAAAAAATGTTAATAAAAGCAAAATGAGATAGGACTTGTTTGCACAGACCCAAAGTCCTAGTAAGCTCAGAAACTGTCAGTTAATGTCACTTGTATATCACCTTCATTTGCACTCAAGACAAGTTATAAAGCCCTCTATGGAAATAGTTCATTGAAATAATTATATACTATATCATAAGCATTATCCTGCAGGCTACAAAATCGTAATTTTGATGACTGGGCTTTTGCCCACTATCAATAACAGGCTATTAAATTAAAGATAGGAGTGTGTGTGTGTGTGTGTGTATGTATTTGCTAAAGGCCTTGGAACAGCAGGTAGGGAATAAATACATCAGGGAGGGGCATCAAATGTGTCTATTGGTTAGATATTCAAATAAGTGAAAGAAACTAAGACAAGAAGTATCATAACTGGAAATTAAACAGCAAAAGGATATCCCTTTCTCTGTGAGTTATTGTTGCAGGGTCCAGGTCTCCTCATCTAACTTCTCTAGTTTTTGACCATTTGGTGTTATGCCTAATCCTGCAACTGCTCTTCTGAGTGGGAAAGATAATGTCATCCTCCATTCTTTCTTTCATAAGAAGAAAGGACTTTCAATCTGGCATCAGCCTATTTTATATTAATTTCCTATTAATTTCTCAGTGTGCTGACTTGTTTTTCTTTGATCTTAACCTAGTCTTCATTCTCTTAAGCATCCTTTTTTTTGGTAGAGACAGAGTCTCACTCTATCACCCTTGGTAGAGTGCCATGGCATCACACAGCTCACAGCCACCTCCAACTCCTGGGCTTAGGCGATTCTCTTGCCTCAACCTCCTGAGTAGCTAGGACTACAGGTGCCTGCCACAATGCCCAGCTATTTTTTTGTTGCAGTTTGGCTGGGGTGAGGTTTGAACCCACTGCCCTCAGTATTTGGGGCCAGCACCCTAACCACTGAGCAACAGGCGCCACCCTGTCTTAAGCATTCTTATCTCTGGTTGAATGACTGTAATTGCAGTAACCAGGTGTATTTAAATTGACCATCCAACACAAATACCTGCTAATGCAAACCTGCTCTCCTGCCTCCTCTGCTCCACTCCCTTTTTAATTCTATTTCCAGCAAAGGGCATTCTGCTCCTGTTTGCGTGATCCGAAAATGGTGGAATTAGAGGATAAAAAAACATTAGAACAGGAAAACATCCACTTTTTATATTAGAAACTGAATTCTCTGTTAATATACAATTCCTTAAGTTGGTACTGGTTATCTAGAGAGATGAATTGATAAATACCTTAATTGGTAAGTCTAAGTGATTGACAAACTTTACATGTACCCAATGGAAAAAAATTCCAACATCATGTAATGATCCCTGGTTTAGTTGTGGACTACCAGAGTGACGTTTCTTATGCTGGAAATGACACACTCTGGTTTAAACCACCCTGCTTCTTTTTTATCAGTTGAAGAGTCTAAATTATTCACATAACTGGCCTTTAAACCCAGCTAGTGAATGAAAAGTCAGATTTTCTTAGTCTTGGAAACCCAGTGTCCAAGTATCAAAAACAATCTAATTCAAAGAGTTGTATTATCTTGACTTCTCCCCCTTTTTTAGCAAATAATTTTCACAGTTCCTTCAAACTTCCCCTTCTGTATCCTTATCCTTCTCAGCACATCAGTTCAGTCTCTTTTCTTCTCACACAATCCTTAGGGCAAAGCCTTGCTAACCTGGTTCCTTGTCTCTCATTTATTACTATTCCAATCAGTCCTGCTTTCAGCACTGGATAAATCTTCCTAATGTACTACTATCATAATCTCAGTCTCTAGCTTTAAAAACAGTCAACAAGATAAATAGTCCCAAGATAAAATTTATTCTTCAAATCACATTTCAAGTCCTTTCATGACCTCAGACTCCCACGTGGGAATATGTGTTTCTTACTGTGATCCAATATACAACATATTCGCCAGCTATTTGAATTTCGTTATACACCAGAATATGGCATTACAATTCTTGTCTAATAACACATTTCATCTGTTTTCTCTGTCCAGTTGTTGGCTACTGCCTCTCTACTTTTCAATAGCTTACACTATTTCACAATATAAACACCTATACACATGGATTCATGGTTTACTTTCAAGTACATATTCAACCAAATCTCATCAGTGGTGCAGGAGCCAGCTAAAATAATTGGAAGACTGAAGCATTACACAAGGACCTTGGAATATAAAGCACCATGAAGAATGTTGCCCAAATGTATTCTTTACATAATAAGAAACACAATAAACACTTTTCTGATAACAATGTTGATATCAAAAGATTGTAGTTACTCAGTTTGACCATAATTTTGTTAGCTTGAAGTATATCTACATACTGATTTTCTCCTAAAATCGACACTTTTGAATCCCTAGCCAATTCTTTTCATTACTTCTGAAATTGATCAATTTCATCCCTGGCTTCTTTGACAGTCAACAAGAAAATTGAATTGCTTTTGAACAAGTAAATGGGCTCCCACTCCTTTTCCTACTTGAAAGAAAATACTTACTTGTAGCACAAATACATGTTCATTTCCACAACATAAAAATTCTTTGAAGAATTCACTCAACTGGAAAATATGCTGGGGGTAAGAAACTATACACAAGTTTGGAAAATGCATTAGGGTAAAAAAATCTGACAGTGTACTTAATTTTCTTTTCTTGTATAAAAGACTGCTTTTGTACTAAAAGTTCTAGTCATTTTAGAGATCTCTTTATCATAAGCCTGGGTAGAGTAAAGTTTGAGAGAATCTACACTAGATCTACATTCTAGATTTATTCCTTTAATGTTATTTATTCTGTATTATTTACATTTTGATTAATTTCAAGAGAAAATAAAAAATACTATTAGTTAAAAGTATTTAAATTCTGGGTGCATATACATAGAATACCACAGTTTATCTGTATCCTCAAAGACCATGTTCAATGTCAACTTGATCCTTTGGAAAGCATTCTTTAGAAAATAACCCTTGGCTCGGCACCTGTGGCTCAATCGTCTAAGGCGCCAGCCACATACACCTAAGGTGGCAGGTTCGAATCCCCAGCCCAGTCCCGTCAAACAACAATGATGGCTGCAACCAAAAAGTGGCCGGGCATTGTGGCGGGCGCCTATGGTCCCAGCTACTTGGGAGGCGGAGGCAGGAGACTCGCTTGAGCCCAGGAGTTGGAGGTTGCTATGAGCTGTGATGCCATAGCCATAGCACTCTACCCAGGGGGATAGCTTGAGACTCTGTCTCAAAAAAAAAAAAAAAAAAAAAAAGAAAAAAGAAAATAACCCTTGATCTTTTATGGGTTATTGTCAAAGAATCTGCAACATGGCCTTGTGCTGTGTGGCTATTCTCCCTGGAAGAGACCATTCCAAAAGGGTAACTCTCTGATAAACTCACTCTGTCCTATAGTGACCTGGTTTTATACAACTCGCTCCATCAACCACATTTTCTATTCCAGAGAGTCCTGTGTTTTAAACTAGAATCCAGTTGTGTGTGGTGTACTTGCCATTAACTCAGGAGTTGTGTCCCTCATGTGATCAATGAGTATTGGTCATCTATGGTGATTACTTTGGGAGTGAAGAGTTGGTTTAGGAATTCCAACTTCAGGAATCTATTTATGTTTTCCAAGTGGAAACTGCCTTAAATCATCATCAAAATAACACTTACTCTTTAAACTATAAAAAAATCAGTAGTGCATGAAATGTAAGACGACACTCCATATTAGCAATGAAGATGTTTCACTTTCCTATTATTCATGTATTTACTAGAGTAGTGCTGTTAATTTCCTTCAGAGCTCCTCCTTTACATTCACAACTTGGCTAACTGGTACAAGAGGACTTTGGCCTATCTTGGCTTTTAACAGGCCTTCCTCACTAAGCTTAATCATTTCTAACTTTTGACTTACAGTGAGCAATGTGTGACTGTGACTCTCTTTCACTTGAATTCTTAGAGGCTATGTAAATTACCTTAATTTCAATGTCACTGTGTATCAGGGAATAGGGATGCTCAAGGACAGGGAGAGATGGGGAAATTACTGGTCTGTGGAATAGTCAAAACACACACAACATTTATTAAGTTAACTGTCTTAGATGGGTGTGGGTTGTGGTGACATGCAAAAATTACTATAGTAAAATCAAAGATCACTGATCATCCTAAAAGATATAATAGTAATGAAATTTGGAAATCTTGGGAGAATTATCAATACCTGATACAGAGATAGTAGGTGAGCTCATGCTGAAATGGTGCTAGCAGACCTGCCCAGTGCAGCGTTGCCACAAACCTTCAATTTATAAATGCAATATCTGTGAAGTGCAGTAAAACAAAGCTCAAGAACGTATGCCTGTATCTTTAATATTAATAATTTTATGATGATATAACCGAGGTTTGCCCTTTAAATTCTTAAAACTGCAGGCCGGCACCTGTGGTTCCATGAGTAGGGCACCAGCCCCATATACCAAAGGTAGCAGGTTCCAACCCAGCCCCAGCCAAACTGCAACAAGAAATAGCCAGGCATTGTGGGTACCTGTATTCCCAGCTACTCAGGAGGCTGAGGCAAGAGAATTGCCTAATCCCAAGAGCTAGAGGTTGCTATGAGCTGTGACACCACAGCACTCTACCCAAAGTGACAGAGTAAGACTCCATCTCTAAAAAAAAAAAAAAAAAAAAGAATTAAATTCTTAAAACTGCAACAGGTTTTATGAATGTACTATAATTTATTTATTTGTTCTTTATTTCAGTAGAAAAGCACTACCTGTCTTCTTAGAAACCATGCAAGCAAGAAGAAAGTAAAGTAAAATACTTAGTTTTATGACTAAAAAACTCACAACACAGAATTCTGTACTTTGAGAAAATATCTTTCAAAATTAAAGAAATATATATTTTCTCCAGTAAATATCACTGAGGAGATTTGTTGCCAGGACACTTGAATTGTAAGAAATGATAAACAAAGTTTCTTCAGGGAGAGAGAAATTGATAACTTGTTAAACTCAGATCTACACAAAGAAAATAAGAGCATCAGAGAAGCAATAGTGAACATAAATAAAAACTTATTTTTCTTATTCTTACTTGATCTAACCAGGTATAGTTTGTTCAAAATGATAGCAAAAAATGAATTTGAATATATATTTTCATATATAGACATATAAAATCTTATGTATAGGTAAAATGCAAAATAATAATAATAATAAAAGGGAAGAGAAGGAGAAATTTGGAATATTATGTTATAAAGTACTTATATTACCCAGGAAGCAGTATTACATTATTGAAAATAAACTTGACTTAATTGTAAATATATTTTAACTTTAGGAAACTACTAAAAAAAAAAAGAAAAACTGAAAACTACTAAGGAAAGAAATAAAACATATTCATGTACTATATAGTTAAAACCACAAATGGCAGAAAAAGTATGGATGATAAAATGAAAACAGAAAACAAAGGCAACAAATGAAAAAATATTAACAAACAGATTAAAAGAAAAGTGATGGACTTCTAGTGTCTTGTCTGGCATGTAAGAAGTTTAGAAGTCACCATTCTTTCCTAAAAAAGAGCTAAACAAACTCAAATATCAACAGTTCATCTTAGTTCTAACAGAGAAATGACATCACAGGGCAAACAACTACCACAAAAATTAGAGACATGAACATGTTGAAATAAAGAAAAAAAATTTACCAGAGCAGAAACCTGTAAGTGGCAACCCTTCCAGAAACTAGTGCTGGAGTAGGAAAACCTGAACTTTAATTGACAAATAACTTGAAACTCAGTGTAGACGACTCTGAGAGTTAAAAATTTCAGGGGACCCAGTCACGGAAGAGCTGCACATTTTTTTGTGAGTTTTATGTCCAGGAGATCTAATAGGTTCTTACAGTGAATGTCACAGAAAATCTTATCTCTCTTCCAACTAGGAGAGAGGAAGATGAAATACAACAGAGAAATTTGAAATATAACAGAGAATTTTGTTCTTCTTAATAACATTTGCCCTTAGGAGAAAACATTTGGGCAGAGCTTAACCTTCTGGGGTTTTATCAGAGCCTTATCCACCTGGGAAATTACCTAATTCCAAACCCTTTAGCCATTCTGCCATATTTTAGGTGAGAAAAAAATGGAAAGCACAAGTAAAGTTCAAATCATAGGGGCAGAGGGTCACCCCAAAACTCAGACCTAATAATAGGAATATAGAACTCTTCCTCCCCACCCACACCTTACCATTTCAAAATTAAAGACCTTTTTACTAAAGTACATTATCCAGTACATCAAGTCTGCCCTTCAACAAAAAATTATAAGGCATATCAAAAGGCAGATGATACAGTTTAAACAGCTTGAATAAACATAAGAATCAGAGTCACACATAGTCGAAATATTAGAATGATGAGACCAAGAATTTTGAAAGCCTTATTACCTGAAGAAAATGATGAGTTTAATAAATTTGGAAAGGAAAGCTTCATTTCTCACAAGGGTTGCAGCCTGTGGATGGCTATTCCAATGGATTAAAAAGTAGAGTCCCAGCCAAAAGGCAGAAATATGTGCTTTGAGTTACCCTTTATACCTTTCACACAAATTAATTCGAAAAGATCACAGGCCTCAAAGTAAAAGACAAAACTACTAAACTCCTAGAAAACCACATAAGATAAATCTGGGTGACCTTGTGTTTGATTGCAAGTTTTTACATACAATACCAAAGGCATGATCCATAAAAGAAAGAATTGCTAAGCTGGACTTCATTAAAGTTAAAAATGTTTATTCTGCGAAAGGGGCTATAAAGAATAAAAAGAGAATCCAAAGACCTGAAGAAACTATTTGCAGATGAAAGATTTGTATTCAAAATATTAAAAAGTCTTAAATGTCAACAAAAAGAAAACAACGTAATTAAAAATAGTCTGGGGGGCAGTGCCTGTGGCTCAAAGGAGTAGGACGCCGGTCCCATATGCCAGACGTGGTGGGTTCAAATCCAACCCAGGCCAAAAACTGCAAAAAAAAAAAAAAATAGTCCAGGCACCTCACCCTACAACATATACATATCATAAATAAGCCTATGCAAAGATGCTTCATAGCATATGAAATCAGGGACATACAAATTAACGCAACAGAAAGCCACACAGCTATTAGAATGGCCAAAATTAAGAACACTGACAAGTGCTGTGTGGAAGGTGTAGAACAACAGAGGCCTCTCACTTATTGCCTATAGCAATGCCTTTTTGATCATCAAAGAAAGATTAGACAAATATTTATCATAATGCTATGTAAATTATATTTCTGTCCCCAGAAATCAGAACACTGATTAAGTTCACCATTACCACCCATCACCACATCTGATGACTTCTGTCTGCTCACAAGTCTTCGGTATTCACTCAGCTCAGTCCTGCTTGAGAGAACCTTCTCTCTTGACTTCTCTTGTATGAATCTCTCTCATTCTCCTACAAGTTCCCTGTCTGAATCTTCTTCTTTCCCTCTAAATATTTCCTAAGGACTTCCATCCCCTTCATGTTGCATCTTGCCTCACAACCTTCTCACTTTAAATGGCTTTTCAAGGCAGGTATCCTCACCTTTCCAGACTACAGCTCTAGCTCTCATATCTCTTCAGCATTTGACCTGGCAGCTGCATGGATATGTATAATACAGAACTCTATACCTTGCATCCTTGAAGTTCACGATTGCTGTTCAAAGTATTACTCTTCTACTAGCAACAACTCCTCAAAATTGTTACTGCAATGTTGGTTCCTCTCAAGTATTTTTCATCTTAATTTACTGTAATTATCTTTATAGTGTGTCCTTAACAGTAGGCTGTATCTTATTTTTGTTATGTCTCTCTATCTATCTATTGATCTTTTACTTAATACAGTATCTCACACATACCAAAAATGTAAACATATTTGAGTGAATAAGAGCTATGAATGGGCTGATTCACCAGTCCATTTGATTATTGCACATCAAGATGATTCCATATCAAAAAAGAAATCATGAGCAAACAGTTCAAAAAGTATTTATGGTGAATACCATATCCTGTTTGTCAGGAATAAGACTCTTTAAGGATCCAGACATGGATAAGGCATAGGCCTTGCCCTTGAGGAGCTCACAGTCTAAGATGAGGTCTAAAGTGTACCCTTTTAGTGGATTTGCTTCAAGAGGAAATTATACGAGAGTCACTTGCACTACTAGTAAAGACATGCCTTATTTAAATCCTCAACAGAATTCCCATCACATAAACGACAACTTGGGGAAGTGCTTTACTTTGGAGTGTATGCCTGGATTTTGAATTTCAGCTTCCCCTAAGCCCAGTTCTGCAGATGATAGTGAATTGATTCTCACATCAAAAGGAAGGCAAAGCTATACATACTTAACCTTTGTAACCAGCTACTGCTGGAAAAATAATAAGTAAGTCTTAGGAGGGGAAATGAGTTGCTTGAAATTCTGCAGTTCTTTTAATCTTGTGAAGAATGAGATATAAATCAATAAATAACAATAACATCAAGAGGTGCAATTACATTTTCTATCCACTTAAAAACATAGGAGAGAAGTGGTTGGCTCTAACAGCTTTTTTCCTTTAAAAGTAATAACAGATGAATTCTTTGCTTTGGGAACTAGGGCATGAGTTTTGTCTGGGTTAGTAGTGTCCTTTAGTAGGTTGGAAATAGTCTAACAAAAATGAATTGAAAAATAAGTCTGTGTCAAGGGATTTTTTTCTGAACTTTCCTAAATTGGAAATATTTACATTTTTACAACCATGTTTTACATAGCTACACAAAGTAGATAGTTATTCAAGAATTGTTGGAATAGTTAGAACCTTAGAGGTAAAGTACCTCATTTTCACTAAGGAAAAACTGAGTTACCCAAAGCAGTATAGCTACTTTTTGGCATTATTATATTATCACTTTGACCCAAGTACAAAACTTTCTCTAAAGGATATTACTGAGCTTGACCCCAAATCAATCAATTTGTTTCTTTTGTAGTTAAACATTTCCCTGCATGCCAGAGGTATTTCATTTATTTAATTGAGAATTGTTGAGTCCTTTCCTCCAATGGCTTTGATTTAAAGGGTAATGAAAGGGTATCCTGATAGAATAAGGTATTATCACACTGCTTAATTTTAGTTGTAACATAATTTGCCTAAATATTCAAATGGAAAGTATTTAGTGGATTTTTGTTCAGAGGTCATCAATATATGTTTCCTGCTTGAAATGAAATGTTTTTTCGTTTAATACCTGGCGTTTTAAAATAGAGATTTGAGAAATAAGGCAAGGAAGAGAAGTGGCTACACCATTTATTTCCCTGAAAGTAGAGTTTTAGGGTAGTATAAATCCTGAGACCCAAATCAGAACAAATCAGGAGGAAGAAAGGATTCACTAGTAAGTTAAATGGAATGAGTTGTAAGCAATAAATATAGTTAGAATTACATCACTGACTGATGAAAACTTTGTTTAAATTATTGAAAATTAGATCAGGGCAAATACAATGACTGCCAGGGTTTTGTTTTTGTAAAAATGTAGTATTTAGGGGCTATTCATCTCTGTCTCAAATCCCCTTTACCTTATAAACTACTTTTGTCACCAATAATAAACAAAATAGACCTAGAATTTCCAGAGTCTTTAATTTGTGATATCAGTGTTCAAGTAGAGAAAATCTTACATGGATGCTCCATTTGGTAAATGATAGTTTCAAAGAGATATAAACAGATAGTGACAGCAACTTAACAGCAATAGACATGTAAATTAAAGACTAGTGCATCCTGATCTAATTCCCTTTTTTATGCTCCATGGGTCATAGGTTTGGGTTAGATACAAATGTGTGACCTAAAAATTGCTCCCCTCCCCACCTTCTTATTGTATGTAGTAATTTAAAACTCAGATACAGAAAGTCACCATAACAAATGAACACTTGCTGAATTATTATAAAACAAACACTGTTATAACCACCATTCACTTAAACCAAGGGAACTAGCTAAGTGCCCAGAAGCTTTCACACCATCCCCAATTAACCACCTACTCCCTTTCTCCCTCTAGATGTAACCACTCTCTTAATGTTTGCTTTAGTATTGCCTATAATTTCATGCAAAAATAAATGAATGAATGAATGGATATTACTAAAAAGGAGAAATCGTTAATAAAATAAGGTATAGACATTTGGTGGACTATTACAGAACAGTTCTCACAATCGAAACAGAACTACTGGAGTAATCCTTCATTTGTGAATGTGCACACACAGTCCTCACCTCCCGAGGTATGAGGGTGAGCAAAACAAGCAAGAATCATGTCCATTTAGAGCTGAAATTTGAATGTGAGAAACCAAACACAGGAAAACAAAATAAGGAGTAAAATTCCAGTTAATGGCCAATACTATGGAACAAAATAAAACAAAATGAGGAGATGAAGATGATAAAGGGTGCTGCCCAAGGGAGGGTTTTCAGAGCCATGAGTGTTTAAATAGATCAGAGTGAGGTTCAGAAGAGAATTCCAGTCAAAGAATCCTTGAATAAGAGCAAGAAGGTCAGGGAAGGTAAATAATAGGAGATAAACGCATAGGGCAGAAAGTGTAGCTCACAAGGGTCTTGGAAGTCATGATACAGAGTCTGGATTTTATTTTAGTTGCATTGGGAAATCACTGAAGGATTTGAAGCAAGAAAGTTAGCCATCATATTTATGTTTTTAAAGATTATGTTGGCAGCTAGGAAGAGGAATAATATTTACGAGGCCTCTTGTAAGCTTGGAGAAAGTTGATGTGGAAGAAGGTTCAGCATAGAATGATATGGAGAAGTCTTCAGGGCATAGTGTTTATATTTACAAAAACAAAACATTTTTAACATGTGATTCTAGTTATGTAAAAATATCAAAATTAGTACATTTGAACCACACAATATAATGGTGTCTGAGTGTGTGTGTGTCTTTCGGAAGAGATGTGGAAGGCAACACACCAAACAAACAACAAAATTAACTCTGGAGAATAAAGTGTTTGACTGTGGGAGGGGTGATTTTTCTTCCATTTTTATTTTTGTAATAATTATTCATTTGTTGATTGCATATCTCAACTAAGAATTATACAAATTATAAAGCTGAAATAAGCAGTTGGGGAGCTGTTTATATAAAAATTATGAGGACTTTTTAAGATGACTATCTTAAAAAAAAACCAACAAATATTTTAGAGAATCAGTGATTCTGGAGACTGAAGTAAATCTAATCATTTTAAGTTTGTAAATTTACTCCTGAATTATTTTACTAAAAAATAATTTGGGACAGGTTATTTTGCATGGACATGGAAGGCTATCTATTATATGGAAGATGGGTAGGATGTGGAAAGGTGTGGGAACGTGCACAGGTATAGTACAGTTCATGCAGAAATTTGATGTGTGAATATGATCTTTAACTGTTAAATAGACAGTGGGGACTTCATTCAGGATAGAGGCAGGTGGCTGGAGCAATTGCCACACCTGGAGAGGAAGGAAGGCCCTACCAATCCTTCAGTCAGATCTCAGGGACTATAGGATCTAGAGGGTGCACTAGAACAACCCAAGCCTAATTATCACATCATTAGCTCAAGTCTACATTGCAATTCATTCTGGAAATGGGCTTCCAGGGAGACTCAAGTGAGGTAGGCATGTGCAGTAAGACTCATGTCTTGTAACTCCCAACTGTCCTCAAAATATTTCCATAGTGAGGTCTGAACCATATAGTGTCCCAACCCAGACACTATAAGACTCCAGACCACTATCAAGGCCTTTTTGTTATAACAAAGGGCCCATTTGTTGTCTGTGGCAAATTTATCTCGCTCCTGCTTTTGTTCTATAAACCTGTATCTTGGTCCTCTGTAAACCTAGCTTATTTTTCCTCAGTACCCTTCCCCTCTTGTTTGCCTTACTTTGGTATGTCTGGTCATTCTTGAGCAGAGAGCACTCCAGGAACCCAAACAGACTGCTGACCTAACTGCTGATGGAGAATAGTAGCAAGGAAAAAAGCTATTTTTTTAATTTGAGATTAATATGAGGGTACAAACATCTAGGTTACAGTTTTCGCATTTGTTGAGTCCCTCTTGTAGTTGTATCCAGCACTGGGACCGAAGAAGAAAAAGCTACTTTTAAAAGTCCAGGGTTTGAAAGAAGGAGAATCCTAACCTTGAAACCCTACTTCTTTGTTTTCTAAAGGACTGATCCTACAGAAGTCACTTAACCTCTCCAAACTTCCATCTTCCTCTGCTAAAATGCAGCTGACCATTTCTACATAATAAGGTTATCATAGGAATAGCAAAAGGGAGAGAGTGAGAACAAATATTATTATTCATAACCACAATGGACTATAACAGCTTCTACCCTCTTAAGGTAATGGTGTCATTTCTCTCTGGAGAGTAAACTTTTGTTTAGCAAAACAAAACGATGGAACATTTGGCTGTGACATTGGCCTCAAAGCATGGTAAAAAAGAAACAGTTGTGAAACAAAGGAGGACTAAATCATCATATGTAATAAGCTAGAATTCACAAGTTTCTAGGAGTGGAGAGAAGCACTGTGATAAGTAAGGTGGGCCCGCGTAGGCTTTTACCCAGGGAAAGCTCAAGGCCTTCTCAAGTGAGCAGTTGCTAATAAGAACCTGTTTTAATCTGTTTGCTTACTGCACTACTATGTGACATCCTAATGCCTGGTACCCACAAATCTCAGTATAGAACAACTCCAGATAAAGCCTTCAATTCTTGGTACTCCAGCAAATGAATGCCTGGGAAGGTATCTATTGGAGAGGACAAACAATAAACAAACTATAACTATACAAGAAACTCCCTAGGAATTTTGGCCTTCATTCTACAGGTTTAAGTAAGAGTTTTTCACCAGTGATGCAGAGTTTCAGATTACATCTGAGTTTCATCAAGGTAGTTGAAATATTAAAGGTAAAGCATGGTCCGCAATGTCAGGAACAGAACAAGTGTTCAATGCATATTGGTTCTGACTGACCTGTAGAGCAGTGCCTGGAACCATGGCCTCATTGGTTGGGATCATGATCCTACTTTAGCCAGCAGTGTCAGCATTTTATATTGCTGTGGAGAAGTATACTAAATTGGGGCTCAGCTTCCTTAGCTATAACATCTGGATACTAATTTAATATATATCTTTTGTAAGAATTAAATAAATTTAAAGGTAAAGCAGTGTTAATTAGCTTAATTTAGCCATTCCATTCTACATAAGGAATATCTTTCAAAACATGTTTGACACGATTATAGACAATTTTGTCAATTTCAAAATATTAAAAAAAAATTAAGAGCCCAGACAAAAGAATAAATTATGTAATATGTTTAGGACAATTGTATATCTCTGATTCTATATAAATATACCTGTAACACTCACATATATTTTATTGCAATATCTTCCATACAAAGACAGTTAATTGTTTTTCCATCTTCTTGGCAGAATTCTACAAAGCACTAAATATGTGAAAAGTGACTTTTTATTCAAGCCATGTACCATTATGGAAATGTCTTTATTTTTATGAGTCTTAGGTTGCCTATTTATAAAAATAAAGGTTTATCTCAGAAGAAAGCCTTGGTCCTTCTCCATTTGGTAGTTGACTCAACATTATGGGAGTCAGAATAGGGATAGAGTATGGGGTGCTGCTCGACCTTGAGGGGAATCACAGTGACAGGGAATTACAGTAAGTAATGAGGAAACTAGAGATTCTGAAAGTTTGAGTGGATTAAAACTTCTGATAGAAAGGAGGTAAGGGATGGGCCAGTGCTTAGGTGGGATGGAAGATAACTTCTTAATTTTGCCAAAGACTTGCATGTGATAAATGCATATATATGGATATATATATATGTATATATGTGTATATATATCCAGTATACATATATATTATATATATATACATATATACTGTGTGTGTATATATGTATTCCCCTTCACACTTGATATACTAAGAAAGAGATGAGACTTCCTTATACTAAAATACTGGCAATAGCAAAGGAGAAAAATGAGTATGTTTGCAATATCTTGTATGAAAAATTGGCAGACCTTACTGATGTAATAGGTTGTGGATGCAAGAAAAAAAAATGGCTCCAGGATGGGGCTACATTTCTGGCTTAATCAACAGAGTATTTGTTGATGCCATTTAATTAGATGGGAAAAATTAGAAATGAGAAAATTAAGATTTCCGTTTTGGTTCACTTAATTCAAGATACAGGTGTGACTTCCAAATAAAGAAATCAAATAGCAGTTTAATTAAAAAAAACTCCTCTGGTATATTGAAACCAGACTTGATATAAAAATATTCGAATTTATGAAATTTCAAAGCAAAGAGAAGAGGCCCTCGCATCAAAACCAAGAAATCAGAATATAAAGAGGGAAAGAATGAGAAATTTATTAAGGTGAGTTGCCAAAAAAATGTAGGTGACCACTTTAAAAAGGTTAGAGTATACTCAGCTTAGTGACATGCAGCTGTGAAGAGGAGTACGGTGGGGATACAGAAGAATCAAGTGATTTCGAACATGGAAGTTACTGTTGTTCTTATGAGAGCCGTTTAGGTGATATCTTGGGAGAAAAAAATCTAAATTGAAACTTTTCAAAAACGAAAGGTTACTGAGTGAAAGAAACCCTTTCAGTGAATTATTGGCAAAAACTTGTTTTTGATAAACTTAGACATATGTACAGAGGTGAAGTTTGATCGTTTTAATTTATTACAGTGTCTTTTTTTATTTACTTTTTTATTTCCAATTAAGATGAGTGTATTTAATTAGATTACATTGTTTGCATTTTTAAGGTCAAGTTTAAGTTATGGCTGTGTCCTTTACACAAGAAGTATATGATACACCTGTTCCCACTGGGAAGGAACCACTTGGCCCCCTCCCTCTCTCCTCTTCTGGATTTCACTGAGTTTCTTCCATGTGAGAATGTTATTACTCTACAAGTTTCAAATTAGCGGTAAGTACCTGTGATGCTTATTTTTCCATTCTTGTGATACTTAGGAGAGAGTTCTCCAAATATATCCACATTGTAACAATGGATACAAAATCTCCATAATTCTTAGTGGCTGAATAGTATTGGTATACATATTCCACAGTTTACTATTCCATTCATTGGTTGATGGATACTTGCAAGGTTTCCACATCTTTGCAACTATACATTGGGCTGCTATAAACATTTGAGTACATATGTCCTTATGATAAAATGACTTTTTTTTCTTTTGAGTGGATACCTAGTGATGAGATTGCAGGATCAAATGGAAAGTCTACTTTTAATTCTTTGAGCTCTTCCCACACTTCTTTCCATAAAGTCTGTACTAGTTTATAGTCCCACCAACAGTGCAGGAATGTTCCCTTCACTCCACACTCACACCAGCAGCTGTTGTGTGGGGACCTTGAGATATGAGCCATTTTCACTGGGGTTGGATGATATCTCACAATGGTTTTGATTTCTCTTATAATTAGAGACTGACTTTTTTTTTTTTTATGAGTTTGTTGTACATTTGTCTGTAAGAAAAGATTTGGTTTATGTCTTTTGCCCAGATTTTAATGGGGTTCTTTACCTTTTTATTGTTGTTGACATTCTTGATTTACTTAAGTTCTCCATAGACTCTGCTTACTAGCCCTTTTTTGAATTTCTAGGGTGCAAATGCCCTCTGCCATTCTGAACGTTTTCTCTTTGTTTTGCAGATTGTGTCCATAGATGCACAAGACTTGATTTATTTTTGTCATCATTATGATACTTTTTTTTTTTTTTTGAGACAGAGCCTCAAGCTGTCCCCCTGGGTAGAGTGCTATGGCATCACAGCTCACAGCAACCTCCAACTCCTGAGCTTAAGGGAGTCTCCTGCCTCTGCCTTCTAAGTAGCTGGGACCACAGGCGCCCGCCACAATGCCTGGCTATTTTTTGGTTGCAGCCATCATTGTTGTTTGGCGGGTCCGGGCTGGATTCAAACCCACCACCTTAGGCGTATGTGGCTGGCACCATAGCCACTTGAGCCACAGGCACCGACCCATCGCTGTGATACTTTTAAGAGTTTTTCCCACACTTTCTTCTAGAATTTTTTATAGTTTCATGTTTTACATTTGAATCTTTCATCTATCATGGCTTAATTTTTGTAAATGACAAGAAGTGTGGGATCTGTTTCAGCCTTTAATGAGTTCTCCCAACACGATTTATTAAAGGGGGAGTTCTTTTCCTCAGCGTATGCTTTTGTTTGCTTTACCAAAGATCACATCTGTTCCATAGATCTATATCTCTAAATTTATGCCAATACCATGATGTTTTGATCACTGTAGATTCATTGTATAACCAAAAGTCTGGTAACATGATGCCTTCAGATTTGTTCTTATTTCATAGAATTGCATTGGCTATTCTCATTTTTTTTGATTCCATACAAAACATAGAAGTATTTTTTCAAGTTCTTCAAGGTATGACATTGGCATTTTAGTAGAGATTGCAGTAAATCTGTAGAGTACTATGGGTAGCACAGACACTTTAACAATGTTGATTCTTTCCAGACATGAGCATGTTATATTGTTGCATCTGTTAACAACCTCTGCTATCTCATTTCTCAGTGTTTCATGGTGTTCTCTATAGAGATACTCCACAGACTTTTTCCTAAGTTCCAAGGTATTTAGTTTTCTTTGGTGCTATTGTGAAGGGCATTGTATGCTTGAGTGGATTTTCAGCTGGCCTATTGTTGGTGTATATAAAGGCAATGTGAACATTGATTTTATATTCTAAGACATTGCTGTAGTTCTTAACCACTTCCTGAAATCTTGTGGGTGAGTATGTGGGATTTTCCAAGTATAAGATAATATTGCCAGCAAAGAACAATAGTTTGACCTTCTCTTTCCTCATGTAGATATCCTTGATATCCTTCTCTTGCCTGATTGCATTCTAGAACTATGTTGAATAATAGTAGCAATAATGGACATCCTTTTCTAGTTCCAGTTCTACGTGGAAATAAATGCTTTTAGTTTTTCTGCATTTAATAATGATATTGTCTGTGGATTTGCTCTAGATGGCTTCTATCAGTTTAAAAATGTTCCATCTATGCATATTTTCTCAAGAGTTCTTATCAAAAAAAGATGCTGAATTTTGTCAACTGCTTTTGTGCCTCTATTGAGAAGATTGTCTTTGTTTTTACTTCTGTTTATATAGTGAATTACATTTATGGATTTATACATGTTGAACTAGCCTTGCATCCATGGGGTAAAACTTACTTGATTGTGATATATTATTGTTTTGATGTGTAGTTGAATTCTATTTGCTAAGATTTTATTAAGTATTTTGTGTCAATATTCATTAATAATATTGGTCTATAGTTTTCTTTTCTTGTTGAGACCTTTCCTGGTTTTAGTATTAAGGTGACATTTGCTTCATAGAGAAAGTTTGGAGCATTCATACTTTTCTAAACTTTTTTTTTTTGTGCCTAAATAATCTGGCTTTGGCACAGCCTAACAAATTTGTGGAATGGTTTCCCTTTAACCTGACTCAGAGACAAATATTCTTGCCCATAAAAAGAACTCACATGGCTAGTAAGACTGGATCTGAGTGGAGTAAATAGCTATAATGAAAATTAAAAATCTCAAAACCACCCTCCCCATACTTCCTATGCAAAAGAGAAAGTTGAGCCTGGTGTCAAAATCAAGCAATACATCCTTTAAAATGAATAGCTGTTACTAACATTACACATTACCTGGATCTCCACAAAAATATAGAAGGACCCAGGCATCTATAAGGACTAACCCCACAGATTGTCATAAGTGAATTCCCTGCTGGCTGTTAGGGTGGCAATGCCAAGAAGGTATTCCATGCAGGATAAGAAAAGAATTTCTCTAGGCCAAGATTAGGATGCAAAAGTATACATTCATTTTATATTTTAGAATGAGAGAGAAAGAAAGAGAGGTGGAGGGAAAGAGAGGGAAAGAGAGAGAGAGAAAAGGAATGAGAAAAGGTGTGGCATCTCAAAGAAAGAAAGGACATATACCCACACCTAAGGCCAGGCTGTAAGCTGAATTTAAGGGGGACAAAAAAGGTAACTGCAGCCAAATTTACAGGGTATTATAGACAATGGTCCATCAACTTTTCTTCTGGTAAGGTTGAACACATATCCCATTGTTTGTCCTGGGCACTCAGGAAATACTTGGGGCTAAGGGAACAAATTCTGAAATACAGAGAGCTCAGGAAATGTAAAGAGAAGGATTCCCATTTCCTTTAGGTCTGTTGGGCCCCTCATTGGTTCCCAAAAGGGAACTGGGGGTGGGGTGAGGAGGGCCTGGTAGCAAAGGTAAGAAAGCAGGTAGAGAAAGAGATTAATTTAATCCTTACTAAAAATTATGAGTTAATAATTTTTCTATTATTTCACCATAATCACCAACCTTCCTTACACTGGCTTCCCACAAACAAGACATGGAAATTGTAACTTTAGGCCTGTAGGGTAAGTGCAGCTCCTAAAGCTAAAATCTGTTCAATTCCACACCAATCACATTGCTTATAATTTTATCTTCTTGGGTGTAAGACAAAGAGCAGACAAGATTAGTCACTCTTCCACCTACCTAGGGACATCTATATATTAATAATTGATTCTTCCTTCAGTCCTCTTTTCTCTTCCCATATCCCTCTCTGGAAAAAAAAATCACACATGCATCTCTGGCTTATGTTTTACTCATGTGTATCCTTAACTTTTTGCTTAATAAACTTTCATTGATTGAGATCTTTGCCTCAGTCACTTAATTTGAATTGTCATATGGGACCTTCAGGGAGAGAAGATTTCCCTGATCTAGTGCATTGACTCCAGTGGCACCCATAAAGATTTCTCTAGCACTACTTAGAAACTAGAAGACCCAAAGAAGAGATTTCATTTGAGTTAATCACTTCAGATAACATCTAATATTTATTGCATTATTTCAGAGTTCAAAACACAGTGTATTATGTCACCAGCCTATATTATCTTATTTTATTATTATAACAATCTTATGACAAAGAATGTAGAACATAGTGAGAAGACTCTGAGCCTTGTCAATTGTGTTAATAGCAATGAGCTGAGCATAGTATGGCAGACAGCAGACCAGGGATGAATGAACAGGCCATGAAGATACAAGCTGCATAGTTATTCTCTCATGGTGTTAATGGAAAAAACCCCAAATTCTGTAAAATAATTTAAAGAGGTTTGTGCCCTTCTGTGTAACCAGCCCAATGAATGAATTTCAATGACCACTAAATGTTTCTTAAAATCCTCTCCCTTGAGGAGAGGGAGGGGACGGAGGAGTATGTGTGGAGGGAGAGTAGTTGGAGGGACCACACCTACAGTGTGTCTTACACGGGTACATGTGAAATATACTACGTGTAGAATATAAATGTCTTAACACAATAACTAAGAAAATGCTGTGAAGGCTATGTTGACCAGTTTGGTGAAAGCATTTCAGATTGTGTGTAAAACTAGCACATTGTACCCCACAATTGCATTAATGTACACAGCTATGATTTAATAAAAAAAAAAAAAGAAAGAAAGAAAGAAAATATCCTCTCCCTTAACTACTTGACATTTTTTGAGTTGTTTCCCAGAAATGGTAAATTTTCTGCAAGACATAGAGCTAAGAAAGATTCTGAAGGCTCTGGGCAGACTTTCTAACAACAAGATTCACCATCAACGCACAATCTGCCCCAATACACCTACCCCCTCATTAGCTACACCACAGCCTGCCCCAAGGTACATGGCCTCTACTTTGAAAGCTTGTTGTTTCCATTAACTGGGGAGGTAGATTTGAGGAAGTTTCTCCTGGTCCCCTGACAAGACATCTGTTGTATTAAATTCCTTTTTCCCTTGGCAATCTTCACTGTCTCGATAATTGGATCTTTGTGTGACCAGCAACTGGACCTGGATCAAAACTGCCTTGTGATTTTGACAACATCAAAAGCAGGGTTACAGATTTGTTTCATACATTCGTGAAGACAGGAATTACATATAACATTATAAGTCAGCATGTGGAAGGCATACATTGGTTTGGCAAAAACGGTGGGATATCTTGAAAGGTGGTGCTGCTTACAGATCACAGGTGGCTTTAAAGAGTTTTGAATTTGTAATAAGCTAAAGAAATGAAGCTTTCTCTAAAGGCTTGGAATGCTTTAAAATAAGCACGTTTGCTTATCAGTGAGAAACCACCAGACAATTGATCTGAAAGTAAATTGGTAGCCAGTAGGTATGATTTAAGCATTGTCTTATATGGCCTTCAGCCTGTTAATGATTTAGTATCTTACTATTACAAAAAGTAACTCTAAAAATGAGGGTACAGGACAAGGTGTCTCTGATCTCCTTTCTCCTCATGGCCAGTTTTTTCTGGGATCTTCTTGGCCAAGAGGGGGTCCATTCAGTTGGCTGGGAGGCTTAAGATTTTATTTTAGCTCATAATGCCTGCCATCAATTTCTGTTTTCAATCTATAACCTAAATTCTGTTTCAAAAAATAACTGGTATGGGCCAATGCCTATGGCTCAAAGGAGTAGGGTACCAGCACCATATACCGAAGGTGATGGGATAAAACCCGGCCCCAGCCAAAAACTACAAAAATAAAATAAATAATAACTTGTATGATTTAGAATCAATGTGAATGTCAATAATTTTAGGGACCTTGTCCTAGCAAAAGTGTGAGAATGTTACTTAAGGTGGGTCAGTTAGTGTTTCTCTTTTGGGATTTCAAACTTAGGGGAAGAAAATGACTGGAATGTCAGGTGTCTGTTTCTGTGAATGTGTTCTGACCATTTGGGACTTTCTACATTGCTTCTTTTATCTTCATCAATTCAAGGAGCCTGTAATATACTTCTACAGGATTTCATTTTGCTTAAATGCACTAAAGGTGAATTTCTGTTGCTGGAAACCAACAATTCCTAACTGGTTCACTGGACAAATTTCATCAAAAGTTTAATGACAAAGTTAGAAGGGAATGTTCACACACACTCTTGAGACTTCAGGGATATTGAAGATGAGCAAGTCAGGGTGACAGGAAGATATCAAATAGCAAGTAAACTGCAAATATATCTGCGTGATGGCACAAATGAATTGCTGACATAAGAAAGAACGGCTGAATTTCTTTGTTCTTAACCTCATACTACTGGGAAGTTTCCATAAACACGTATGAAGGCTGTGAATGTAGCTTTTGACAGCTGGTCCTATGCAAAACCACAAAAGTTGCTAAAATATGTTCAAAATTATACAATATAGATGTCACAAAATTTTCTTGTGCTTTTGAGCTCCATAGGACCTTATGGAGTCATCTGTTCCAATCTCATCCATAGGGAAGGAAATTGCAGGAGACTGCTCAAGCTACCACAAGTAAGTCTTGCTACATTTATGTATAAGAAAATTTATATTTTTCTCAGATAAATGTTCTAGCTAAAAGTAACTAGCCAATCTTGTGAACTGTGACTCAGGATTTGGATGAGTGCTAGTGCTAATACCCTGGGAGACAAGACAACAATTGTCTATTTTAGAATATGATATAGAGATTGCATATGGCAATGCTGGCCTCTCTCTATAGCTTCCTCTCCATTCCCACATTCCTTGCTAATTGTTCCATGTTCTATGTTCCCACAAGTTATATATAAGTATAATAGATATAGCTCCAAATTCTGAGTATAAGAAATGGCTTTTTAAATTTTTCCTCTAATCATATTTAATCTTTACAGAGCACCCTGTCATCCTAATGGCAGGGTATTCAATCTTAGTTATCGTGAAGGTCTTCCTCCTCCCACCATGAGATATATAAGAAACTTGATCTTAAATATCAGTGAAAGAGAAAAACCTGCTTCTGCTCTGGTATAGGCTCAACCATCTGTGCTTCTAACTGGTCCACATTAGGGACCAGAAGCACTGCACCACAGCTATCCTTCTGCCATCCCACCATAGAGAGCATTAGGTGCCAGAAGTTCCCCTGGCTGCATTTTCCTCCTCAGAGCTTAGTTCTTTCAAGAAGCTCTCATTTCATATCTGACCTTTTCAACCTCCCTACTCACAAATTTTACTCCATCACTTCCTTCTACCCTAGTCTATCCAAATTTAATATTAGCTCCATCCACTGGACTTTAGAACCACAACAGTGTCTTCTTTCTTATAGGTGGAGGTGAAAAAACAAATGCCAATACCACCTAGTCTCCTCTTTTCAAAACAACATATTCTGTTAAATAACCAATATAGCATATACTTCGCGTGTCATAATTATCTGGTGTTTGTTTTTAATTGTAAAATCCGTGATGACATGAAAAAATTTGATCTACCTTTATACAGCAGTTCCTGGACCTACTGAATTCTCAGTAAATGCTTGTTAAATAGAACAGCACACACACGAAAAATCATTATGTAGACCTATCTTAATGTCTTTGCTCAGTTTCTGAGAATAGCTTTTGTGTGAAGTCATAAAAATGCATTGAGGAGTATATAGCATGCCAAAACCAAGATTTCCAAGTGCTTTTCAATAATTAAATTCTGAGGAACAATTTAAAGCTTGCATAGTTTTCTTTCAAATACTCTCTAGAGACAGCTGGTGCTCACTGGGGTTCATGGGCTTCATTACAAGTTCATTTTCCTATCTTCAGTGTTGGATATACTGGCTGAAATGAAGAGGAGGGAAAGGGGAACACAGAATAAACAGGTGGAGCTGGAAAGTGGCAAGAGTCCTCACATAGATTTTTAAATAGAAAGCTCTGAATTCAGTCTTGGCTATGCCACGATTTATTGCTGTAAATAAAATCATGAGCATGACATTTAATGACTAAGGTTCTAAGAGCACTTTGATCAGTGAGAGACCTTCATTAAATTTATTATGTCTCTGATGCTTTTTTTTTCCTGTCTAAATAGTGGTATTTATGAATTGCTGTCCGAACAAAAATTGGTGAGAAATATCTTCAAATTTTCCACATGCCTAACTGCACACAGACCGTGGCAGAAGTTTAATCCAAATAGGGATTTGGTTTACCCAAGTTAGAATTTAAAATTAAGCCCGGAGCTTTTTCTGTATGTATCCACTCAGATTCCCAAGGCCTTGCCATTGTACTATAGCTGCTGGGAACTAACTCATCAATGATAATGGCAATCTAACCTATCATAGGAACTCCTTTTGAACCTGAACTATTCGGCACATGCCTTCCACCTCATCTGGGAAGCCTTTCTTGACTTAAATTATTATTTATCAGTATTTTGGTCAGGCATTAGCATTCTTTATCCTGTCAATAATAGCAGTGGCTATTGCTGACTATAGAAGAAAACTATGTGTCTCCAACATGATAGTGTCTAACCCTAAAGAGGAATGCCTAGTTTAAATTTTAGACTGTGCAGTGTGGGAAACAGAAAAGGCCTATACTGATTAGACTGGATATTGGACAGTAGGGATTAGAAGGTGACAATGTAACTCCAGAAAATATTTCAGTGCTTTGCCCAATGAGTAGGATATACTTAAAATCCTATTTAGTTTTAATCAAATTCTCTACATACTTATGGAACTGCAAAGGATTAAATGTGTCACAGTTTACTATTCAAAGGACATCTCATTAATTATCTAATTTGATTCTCACTAAAAAACACTTCATTAATAAGTCAGGAATAATCTTTAAGAAAAAGTTTACAAGGTGATGACACTGTAGATAATAAAGAAAAAAATAAAAAAAGATGGTCCTATTTCTAGCTCTGCTGTTGCTATATTGGAGAGTGGCATCATGCAGGTGGGGTGGGCCACATGTAACACAAGAGAAGGAAGCAGACCAGAAAATTAGCTAGACCATCACACCTACATATACCACGGAATGCGAAGTCAGTGGAGTAACTGAGCTACACATAAATTTGAACATTTTGACACACAGGAAGTATCTCTCATAAATGCTTTGTAAATGGTTAGTGTTAGTACAACATTGAATTTTTTGTTGTTACCAACATTTCCATTTTTTCTTTTTTTATTTGTATAAATGTACAGGGTACACATGCAGTTTTATTACATGTGCATATTATAGTGTGGTCAGGGCTTTTAGGCTTTCCACCACCCAAATAACATACATTGTTCCCAGTAAGTATTTTCCCATCTTCTACCCCTCTCTGAGACTCTATCACTCCACACTCTACATCACATATACAGATTGTTTAACTTCCATTTGTGGATGAGAACATGTGATATTTGTATTTCTGTGTCTGAATTATTTACTTAAATTAATGGTCTCCAGTTCCATTTGTGATGCCATAAGAGAAATGATTTAATTCTTTTTTGTGGTTAAATCATATTCTATCACGTGTTTATGCCCCATTTTCTTTATCTAGTCATCTGTTAATGAACACTTAGGTTGTTCCCATATTGTTGCTATTGTGAATAGTACTGTGATAAACATATGAGTGCAGACATCATTTTGATATGGTGATTTGTTTTTCTTTTAGATGAACACCCAGCAGTGTGATTGCTGGATTGAATGGTAGCTCCATTTTTACTTTTTTGAAAAACACTGTTTTCTATATAGGTTGTGCTAACATACATTCCCACCAGCAGTGTATAAGAGTTCCCTTGTCTCTGCATTATTGTCAACATTTGCATCTTTATAATTTTTAATAATAGCAATTCTGACTAGATAAGTTTATATCTCGTTAAATTCTTCAACACCAATCAATTCAGGTATAAATCAAAAATACAAACAGATAAATAATCCAATGCTTTCTTTGGTCTTATCATCTCTGATTGAGAATAACTACTTAATAAACAAAATATTCATTCATTCCACAAATATTTACTGAGCTGCATCTCAATGATGTATAATGAATGAATAATTTAGGTACTGATGATTCCATAATAGGTAAAGCAGGCAAAATTTCGGCAGTCTTGTTATAGTGAGGGACATTAAGTAATTGAAGATCTTAGGTATCTGTTATATTCTGACAGCTTTAAGAAAAAATAAGAAGGAGATAGTCAATCATTGACCAAGGAGGGATGAAACTAGTATTCTATGGTTATATAGAAGCCCATATATGAGCACCAACTTTATCCAATTAGGAAGTTTTGACTGTCAAAAGTGAAGGTGGACTGAGAATATTCATTTATAAGCATGAGCTAAGTAAAGAAAATACAACTGATTTAAATTGTTGCTTTCAGAAGAAGGTGGATTTTTATCTTCTTACTAAATTTCTAGTTGGAATTTCAAGTCACTCATGTAATCTCATAATCTCATGTTCTCTTTTAAATGTCTCGATCAGATCTCTGATTCTGAACTCTTCACTGTAAAGACACAACAGTTGGGCCGAGAGTTATCCAAGGAAATTATTTGCAAAGTACTTTGAACAATGCTTAGAAGATATCACATGCTTAATAAACATATACTTCTATATTTATTTTCAAGAAATGGTGGAATGGTAAAGGGTTATGTTAGCTAAGAGGCTGGAATATTATACTTAGTGTGTAATGGCTGGTATGCTGCCCATTTAATTAATTGGTTATGACAGCTTCTTCATGCTACCCTTGCTAGCTGAGGAAGATGCCTGAACTAGGAGATGAGACATTTGAATTCTAGTTTTATAGAATCTGAAGAAGTCACTAATTTCTTGAGTGCAGTGTTCTTGTCATTTAAAAGATACTATCTATCCCACCTCCTCTAGGTAGAAGAAGCTTGATTGGATGTGGAAAGTAAATAAAATATAAAACACTGTGCTAATATTAAGCAATCCTACTAATTTATACAAATAAAAATTTAGTACGTTAACAAGTTTATAGCTTTGCCAGTTTTCAAAGACGTTCATTGTTATTTCTCAGTATCTCTTTCATTACAGCTTTTCCTTCAATAAGAAAAGTCAGGGGACTTCATCTGAGCACTATGAAGATAAGCTCATCTCGATAGTCAGGATAATATCTCTCCTAAGAAAGGAAACTCTAATAACGATGTCTAGAATTGAGATCTAGACGTAGTTGTTAGGGTCATGCTGTTGGGCATGCAGTTTCTACCTTTGAGGTTTAGATGAATATTTTTTTCAAAAAAATTGGGCTCAAAGGGTACAGAACTTTCTGTAAGAACAAGGTGATTTGGGGTCAGAGTGATTTTATTCTTTATCCACTACAGTCATTGTAGATGCCAAACATTCAGTGCCATAATGAGCACAGATACACACAATAGCATCCTTTGGTTTTACATTTACCTAGAGATCCAATTAGAGATTTATGTTTGCTTTCTATTAATGGTGGATTTTTAAAAATAGGAGCAGAATACTAATACATTTCCTCTGCTTTGCTCTGTATCATCCCTGAGTATTTGAATCCCTTCACCTTTACTGTCCCCTTTGCCTTAGAATTTTGCGGTTCTGAGAAAATAGAAGATATAATATTAAAATATACATGGAGAATTCAAGGAAGCCGATAGACTTGGCAGAAATTTTGAATGACTTCATCAAGTATGACATTTTTTAGTAATGTGTTGTAAAAACTGTAACATAATATGGTATAAAGACAGAGAGGTCGTTCATCAATATTTCCCTGAAAGCTGCCTATATATAGTTTTACATTAATTATTCAGCATTTTGGGTGGGGTTATTCCCTGTTGAGGAACATCAGTTAGGTTCTCTTGTGAGCTTCTTATTTTCACACACAAAAGTTGTAATAACATAACACAGTCTATGCCGAAGCAAATGTTTCATTGGGTATCCAGAAACATCTTTGTTTTATTATTTATTGGGAGCCATATGGGCCTATAGAATGTCATTGAACATGCCAGAAATAAGCCCTGAGCTCTGAAGTCTTGTTCCATAGCTGGCAAGATAGTGAGATACAAGAAAAACAAAACCGATAAGGGTAAACCTTCTTTTCATGCACTGGGTCAATAGGAGTCCATTTACTATTTAAAATTTGACTCCTATGATTAGTATGAGAGGTTTCTAGGTAAAAGATCTGTTATTTTGCCAGATTATATTGCTTATCAGTTCACCTAAATCAAGTCACTATTGGACAACAAACAAATTGTTTTGAATTATATTGTTTTATTTTCTTAACCAACCACATTTGTCAGAACACTTGTCTTACATGATATTAATCAGTACTTCAGGCCTATTTTCTACATAGTCTGCTAGAGAAAAGAAAAATAGAAATAAGAGCACAAGCTGTTCTATAGTAGTCATATTTAAGAAAAATATCCCAAGCTAATGTCTGAGATCAGAAAATTAAGTTTGCATACTCATACTAGATAAAGTGCTATATACCTCGTTGCTTAATATCACCACAGTCATCCTCAAAGTATTCACCTTGGGAAGATATACACTGATGCCGGTGCTTAGTCTACCTTACAAAGCAATTTTTAAACTCTTTTTCTGGAATGGTCATCAAAGCTGTCATCCTTTGAGGTTAGGCAATTAAGTTCACAAACTCATTATAGAAAAAGTGTTTTGAAGACTGGACTAGATGCTGGCATCAGTGCACAGCTCCCAAGGGGAGTACTTTGAAGGTGACTGTAGTGATAATTAGTAATGAGGTATGTAACACTATTTCTACGATGAGTTTACAAGTTTAATTGTCTGACCTTATAGCCAGAATTGAGATTTTTAGATGATTTTGTGTGTTTAATGTTTCCTACTCTCTTCTTTTGAGTTAAGGAGTTTTCTCTGCTCTTTCTTCTATTATCCTATTTTAATATCATTTTTAATGTGAGAAGATCTCTTCACTAATCGTTACATGATGAGGGTAAATATTTATCTTTGAAATGCCTGAAATTAGCAGAGAGAAAACTTTGTACTAAAGGGGAAACTAAAAATTCTACCTAATTCTTGTAAAGGGCTGAACTCTCTCTGAACATATAATCCAATTGTTGGAATAAAGGACAGGAAGACTTTAAGACTGTAAGACTCAAGGGAGAGATCCTTCTGAAATGACATTGCCAAAATAGAAAAAAGGGGTTAATGGCCTTGCTCTGACACAAACATATATCTGAACAATCATCCACACGTAAAAATACTTTCACAAGAACCACAGACTCTAGGTGAAAAATTAAAGTACCTAAGTGGGGCTCAGAAATAAGAACAAATACATAGAAGAGGGAATGAAGGACAGTTTCATAGGACTTCTCTCTAAAGCTCATGCAGTTCAAAGAGAGATGCCCTCCAAGTGGAAGAAGAAAGTAAAGTGAACCCCTAACTGCCATGAACCCCAGCAACAGACCTGTCCTAGTGAACCTAAGGAGCAGGATGTTTCCCCAGATATAGGCTCCAAAGACACCCCAGACCCAAACCAGGCATTGGATCCTCAGACTCCCAGCCCACCTCAGTACAGCTTAGCCCCCAAGGTAACAGGTGCCAAACCAGCACCATGGACACATCCAATCTAGTGCCAGGCTGGCTCTTGTTGTGGTAGTTCTTGTGGCCGTGGCTCTAGGCTTGTCCCTAGGGCCCCAGAATCAAAGTCTGCTCCTTGGATCCTGGCTTTAGGTCCATCCCCTTGGATCCAGACTCCAGAGTCACACTAGTGGACCCTGGCACCTGGCCAGTGCTGTAGACTCAAGACAATCTCCATGGATTCAGGCCCCAGGCCTGCCCAGTGTCAGTTGAGCTTCTATGAGCTCAAGGTTTAAGCCTACCCCATCACCCAGTTAAATCCAATTGATCAGACTACATGTCAGCTCCCATGGACTCAGGCTCCAAACCCATAACAGAAGACCCTATTGCCAGGCTCTCCCTAATGGATCCAGATTCCATGCAAGACCCCTAAAACTCAGGTAGCAGAACTTTCACAAACTCCAAGCTTTAGGCCTACCCCTGTGGACTCAGGCTCCAGGCCTGCCCCTGCAAACTAGGGCACTAGACTGTCCCTCTGTACCTATCTACCTGCTGACCTTGTCCTAGTCAACCTGCCCCAAAACTCAAGCAAAGCCTATGTATGAACTGTGCTAGTTAGCCCTCCCAGAATCTGTAGATGGGCTCATGGTCAAAGGACTTTCCCTCCCAAAGTTAATCTGTGAAGATTTAAAGAGATGTTTACTCTTCAAATGTGTAGATACCAACTCAAGGCCATAAAGAGGATCATGGATAACCAGGGAAATATAATACCTCTAAAGGATCAAAATAAATACCAGTAACTGGTACTAAAGAATCTGAGAATTATCAATTACCTGACAATGAACCCAAAAATAATCTTTAAAATAAGAAGCTATTTTATCTTAAAATTCTCTACAAGAGACTATGTACAACTAAATAAAATCACAAAAACAATACATGAAAAATCAAGAAAGATATAGCAATGCAAAGAATAAAATTAATGAAATGTATATATAACGTATGTTATTATCTAAAAAAAAATTCCATAGAGAACTTTAACAGTAGATGTGTTGAAAAATAAGAAAGAGTCAGCAAGTTCAAAAATGAGTCACTTGATATTAGCCAGGCAAAGAAGTAAATAAATGAAACTCAATATAAAAGAATGAAGGAAGTCTGTAAGGACTTATGGGGAAGCTACCAAGCGACCAGTGTAAGTGTAAACATTATGGAAATCCAAAGTGGAGGAGAAAGAATAAAGAAGTGGAAGATTATTTAAAGAAACATGGGAGAAAATTTTCTAAATATTTCCACTTTAGAAAATGAATATCTAGATTCAAGATGCCAAAAGTGCCCCCAAATATGTTAAACATAAGGAGGTATTTACTGAGACACGTTGTAATACAAGTGTCAATAGTCAAAAGAAAAAGGGAGAATTTTGAAGGCAGCAAGAGAAAATAATTAATCACATACAAGGGAGCTCACCCTCAAGACCATCAGGACCATTGGTAAATATCTCAGCAAAAACATTGCTGGAAGGGAATGAGATAATATAGTCAAAGTGCTAAAGGAAAACAACTGCTGTGCCCAGCAGATCTGTCCTTCAGAAATGAAGGAGAAATAAATACTTTTCAAGGTAAACAAAAGGCAAAAAAGTTTACCACCACCACTAGACTAATTTTACAAGAAATATTAAAGGGAGTTATTTGAGTGGAAATAAAAGGACACTAACTAAAAACATGTGAAAGTATAAAACTCACATGAAAATAAGAATATAGTCAAATTTATAATAATTTAAAACTGCAATAGTGATATATAAGTCCCTTTAACTTTGGCACAAAAGTTAAAAGGCAAAAGTATTTAAAAATGACTATAGCTACAATAATTTTTTTTTTTTGACAGAGTCTCATTTTATCACCCTCAGTAGAGTGCCTTAGTGTCACAGATCATAGCAACCTCCCACGCTTGGGCTTAGGCGATTCTCTTACCTCAGCCTCCAGAGTAGCTGGAATTACAGGAGCCCACCACGATGCCTGGCTACTTTTTTTATTGCAGTTTGGCCAGGGCCAAGTTTGAACCCGCCACCCTTGGTATATGGGGCCGGTGCCCTACTCACTGAGCCACAGGCACTGCCCTACGATAATTTTAATAGATGTACATGTGACATTAAAAAAACATAAAATAGGACTGCCGTGGTTTTTCCAGCACTGCAGGAGGCTGAGGTGGGTGGATTGCCTGAGCTAAGCTTCGTTGGAGACCAGGAGAAGACCAGCATGAGACTCACTAGTGAGCCAGAGTGAGACCCCATCTCTCAAAAAAAAAAAAAAACAAAACAAAAAAAAAAAAGGCCAGGTACCTGTAATCCCACTACTTGGGATGCAAAGGGCAAGAGAATCACTAAAGGAAGAAAGAAAAAAATTTTTAAAAAAGATATAAAATATAGGGGAGAAGTTAAATGGTAGTATTATGTGTAGCAACGGTTAAGTTGTTATCAGCCTCAAATAGACTATTATAACTACATTATATTGAAACCTCATAGTATTTACAAAGAAAAAAAACCTGCAGTAAATATATGGAGAAAACTGAAAAAAAAAAATCAAAGCATATCACAACAAAATATTATCAAATCACAATGGAAGACAGCAAGAGAGAAAGAAGGTAATAAAGAAAATATATAACAGATAATAAAATGACAATTAGTCCTTATTGATACATAACTATGTCAAATGTAAATGAACTAAATTCTCACATCAAAAAACAGTGATCCAGTGAACAAAATAATCAAAAAAAGCAATATCTGAAGGCAGAACAATATGCTGCCTACAAAAACCTCACTTTAGCTTTGTGAATATACATAAGTGAGAAGTGATAAGATGGAGAAAGATATACCATGTGAATGAAAGCTAAATAAATTAGAGGTAGCTATGGTTGTATCAAATAGAATAGTTTCTAAGTCAAAAACTATAATAAGAAATAAAAAAGTCATTATGTAATTATGGAGGTATTGATTTATCAAGAAAAGGTAAGAATTATAAGCAAATGTTCACCTAGCATCAGAGCACCTAAATACATAATATAAATTAAATAAGCAAATTAACAGAACTGAAGGGAGAAGTTATAGAAATACGATAATAGTAAAGGACATCAATACTTCACTTTCACTTTCTATCATCTAGACAGAAAATTTATTCCAAATGAGCAGAATGGGAGTCACACTACAGACCAAATGAACCTGACATACACCTTCTAAATATGTAACAAAAGAGCACACACTTCATAATTGCACATGAAATATTCTCCAGGATAAATCATGAGTGAGACAACAGAACAAATACTAACAGGCTTGTCTGGAACTCCTGAGCGCAAGCAATCCACTGGAGTGCTAGGATTACAGGCATGATCCACCTCACCTGGCAAATAAACAAACTAAGAGATTTACTATTCCCAGAGTGAAATCTGACTTCCTACAAATTAACAATAATAAAAGTCAACTATCAATCTTGCAAAGAAAAAAAAATTCATAAGATTGAGATCCTACCAAGTATCTTTTCCAACCATCATGGTATGAAACTTGAAATCAAAAATAGGAACAATATTGGAAATTTTATAAATATAGTGGAATCTCTATAAGTTGACCACCCAAGAGACTGTAACAGACTGGTCAATACACAGTGGTCAACATAAGGAAGCCGGCTTCAGATACTGATACGTACATGCAGTGCACATCTGATCTATGACAATGAGGTCAACTTAAGGAGGTGGTCAAAATAGGGATGTGGCCAATTATAAAGGTTCCACTGTGTATGGAAATTAAATAAGACATTCCCGAATAGCCAGTAAGTGAAAGAATAAATCAAAAGAGAAGTTGAAAAATATTTTGAGACAAATGAAAATGGAAACACAACATAGCAAAAATTACAGGATATAGCAAAAGCAGAGGACAGTTTATAGTGACAAGCACCTACATGAAGAAAAAAATGAAGGTCTCAAATAACCAACTCTATACCTCAGGAACTGAAAAAGAATAACAAAATAAGCTCAACATCAGCAAAAAAAAAAAAGGAATAGTAAAGATTAGAACATAAATACATGAAATATGGACTAGAAAAAGAACTGAAAATATTAATAAAACTTAAGAGTTATTGTTTTGAAAAATATATTGACAAATCTTGGCAAATGGACTAAACCATCAGTTGACAGGGCCCATGTACACATATAAATATATTAGACATGCAATCACTTTCTCAAAAGCACATTATTAAAAGCAGAAACATTTTAGGTAATATTAACCATGCTGCATTTGTAGGTTCTAACAACCAGGTCTAGAGTACTTTAAACCTTATAGTTTAAGGTTTATAGGATTATAGTTATAATAGGCAGCCATAGCTTAAAATGTTTTAATGCAAAAAGGAGTGCCTGCATGTGAAAAAACCTGTAAAAAGATAAATAATTTAGAAAATACAAATGGCTTAACCATTAGTATCTACTATAATTAAACTTACTGTTTTTCAGGAATGAGATAAGGAGTGATTTTTATTTTCTTCTCTATACTTTTTGCACTTTCTAAATTTTTAAGACTATGTATTAGTTTCTGTTGTAATCAGGAAAAAAATCTATTAGAATCAACTTTGGCTATATTTCCAGAAGTCTATCTGTTTTTATATAGATTTTCTTTGCAATTATGCTATCAATCATTCCAGATAACTACATGTCTTTTGGTCCATGTGCTAACGAAGGGATCTTTATTTTTAACAGTCAGCTGTGCATGCCTGTGACTGCCTATCCAGAATCTTCTTGCTAAAGTCTTATGTAGATTCCTTTGTTAACTCAGAAGTTATAAATAGTTTGTCATGAATCTGAAAATCATTTTCATGCAAAGATTGATTCTCTCCTTGATTAAATTAAAATTAATCAGTATTCCTGCACATGAATTCTTCAACACTTTATTAAAAATAAATTTGTGTTATTATTTTATTAATTCGGATAGCCCATTCATAAATAGCATCTCTAAATTTGATATATGTTAGAAAATTTTGTTTTAAAAGCGCAGTTGTAAAAGTAATTTCATATAGGATCAAACAGAGGAGTCCAGGCTATTGGTGACTTGCCAATCTTTTCTCATTCATATTATAAAATTATTGGTATGTTCAAGGCAAAGTTGTAAAATAGTCAAATTTTATCCTTAATGATCCTCTGCTTTTTTACTCAATAACATTCTTCTGTATTGAGAGTCTCTGACCTTCCCTAATCAAGTCACTATCCTTCAATTTTACTCCTTGAACAGTGTCTCAAAAGTTGAATCTTATTTCCCTCAACTCATGTCAAAAATTACAGATTATATAAATATATATAAATCATGACGCCAGACAGCTAAGAAGATGAGCAAATTCAGGGTATGTTGTTAAAGTGAAAATAGCTATTTATATATCTTCTCTCTTTTTCTTCAGAGTATATGAGAACTTCATCAGTTTTTATTTTAATATAGATAGCTCATTTACTCAAATGTTTTAATCTAACAATGAAAATTTTTATTACTATATGAAAGGAAAATCAAAGAACAGAAGACAAATATGGATTAGATATTTAGAAAAAAAAGATGGGCCCATATAGAATCTTAAGCTTCCTACATTATGAGAGAAGGACTTTCTCTATGCCCCTATACAAACCTGCAGTTATAAAATCTGAGTTAAAATCAAAAGTCCTTTCCCTCATTAAAAACTGCTTCTTTACAAACCATGCTAACTGTATCATCTAGTCTTTAACAAAATATTTACAGCAGGTAATCACCTGTAAATAGATGATGACCACCTATGTCGTGTGATTTTGTCATTATGGCATGCCTTCATACATGCACATGGATTTTCTTCTATAGGAAAATATCACCACTTCATCCTCAAATACTTGAGAAGGTGCTCAGATTATAGAAACATAGATTGGCACAGAAGCTGAAAGGGAATTTAAAAATGAACAAGCAATAACTGAGCAATGGTACATGAGGCAGTCGTTAGTGATAGAACTGTAGCAAAACTCTTTAGTTAACCGCTTTTTCTCACCCTCCAATTCCATTCACAAAAAGCACTATTTCATAGGAATAAATAGGAATATTGAGCTATGTGAGAAGGATTGAAAGGTCTAAAGGTAGTAAAGATTCTTCTGCATGCTTCACAGAACTGACTGGAACATACCAGATCATTTCTTAACTTACTTTCCATTTAACTACATATCAATTTGGAAAATATCTTGTAAGGTGAGTTTTATGAGGTATCTTTGTGTGAGAGAGAGAAAGAGAGAGAGACATGAGAAAAAAGACAAAGTGAAAGAGATTGAGAGAGAGACTGTAGCACAATCAAATATATGATTCACCAGGCCAAAAATTTCCGTGATGTGAATACTCTCAGTGTTATAAATCTCATGGGAGTACAAAAAGCTGATCCAGTGAACTTCAGAGTTTGTCCATTCCACTTTATATTCCTACTCCAGTGGACATTTTATTTTTCAGAGCAATAACTGAGATAACTAATATGCAAAAAATAAGTGATGTCTCTGCTGGAGGAGTGGAGGTTTCTTATTTCACTATCAATAACATGTGTTCACACCTGTTAAACAGCATCATGACATTCCTACACAGGCTTATTTCTTAAGGCTTAAGTAGTTCTTAAATATTTGATACATATATAATATTTCTTTAAAGACTCTTATAACCTCAGAATGCCCGTCAGCTTTTAATAACAACAAAACAAAGCAAAAAGGAAAATAACATACAGAAAGGCACACACACTGTCTCATGATTCTCTCACTTTCTACCATCTCCTAAACTTCCATATTTCTCTGTCCTTGGCCATCAATTTTCCTATGCTTGGAACACTCATCTGATTTCTTTGGAGAAACTGAAAATGTCACAAACTCTTCTTGCTAACCTTCCCAGCTTCCTACCCTACAGCTTCAGCTACATCAAATAGTTCAGCATCCCATTCACTTTTGCCTCTGAGTCTTTGTGCTCATCGTTTCTCTTTCTTTTTGATAGTACTTATCAGCAATCCTAACTCCCTTTGCTCCTGCCATTAGTTCCATGTCACTTTTCTATGTCCCTAAATGGGGTGCACATCTGTAGTAACCATCCTCCCAGAAGCCGTCTGAAGATCCTCAACTCCCGGTATTGACATCTTTGGTAGTCACCTCTTGCAATCCAGTCTGGTAAGAACTGGCAATGTATGACTTCCAAGACTAGTATTAAAGGCCACTGGAACTTCTGCTTTGTTCTCTTGGGATGCATGTCCAGGGGATAAACAGACATATATTGTGGGGATGCTCAACATGTCCCCATGGAGAAATGAGGCCTACTGTTCAGAGCCAGTACCAACTTGGCAGCCATGTAAGTGAGCTCCCTTGAAAGCCAAACCTCCAGCCATAGTCAAGCCTTTAGATAATTGTAGCCCTAGTCAGCATCCAACTGCTTTCCACATTAAGTTCTGAGCTAGCACCACCTTCCCCGTACCACTCCTAAATTCCTGACCTACAGAAACTGCGATGGAAAGTACATGTTTTCTGTTTATTTTAAACCCTTAATCACTTGGAGTAATTTGTTAGGCAGCAATAGATAACTAATACAATATTCTTCATGTAGCTTTGACAGGTGGTCCAGAAGGGGCTATATTGCCCCTCACTGTGATGCTTCCAATACTCATATTAGCCATCAGAATCTCAGTCCTATTTTATTGGATTTTCTTGTCAATATCAGTCATTAGCTTCAAGATTTATGGAGTCTGCATGCCACAGTAAAATTTAATTATAACAGGTAATAGATATCCTGTATTGGTAAGAACGAAATGATAATTTCCATCTTGCCATCCATGATAAAGGAAGACAGATGAGGAAGTGTCATCTGATTCTCCTGTTCCTGGACTCTCATAAGCATAAAGCATTTGACTGAAAGTTATAACCATGCTTTTTCTAAGCATTTCCTTTACAATATTCAGTAGTGAAAAATTCCCACTGGGACACGGCTAGGTAGAAATTATAGATTAAACACACACATTTATCTTTTTTTTCCACTGAAGTGATTATAAGACAAACAGAAAGCAGATAGTGGTCAAGACCTAACTTGTGGGAGATGCAAAACAGTCCAAGGAGGACTGGTAAAGATATTAACCTAGAAAACTGTTTTAAAGTTTGTATGAAATAATGCTTGATCCCCAGGTCCCCTTCCAATCCCACATAATCAGGCCCAACACAGTTTCTTTAAAGAAACTGAACAAGAGGGAGTTGGGGGAAGACAAATGATGAGCTATAAATAGTGGGTCCCTGAAATTAGGCACATAAACTTATACCTTCCCAGGGAAGGGCATAGCAAAATGTTCGTTTCATCCCTATGCCACCACTTCTTGGGAATCCCAAAATCAATCCTTCCTCTTCTCACCATACACACAGAGCCTCCTGAAATTGTCAGTTTAGTGCTTCCATCATTAGTATGAGTAGACAACCAACAGTCAAAACCATTTGGTAAATCCTTCAAACATGAGTGATAGGCAATGGGGAAAAATAAATCAAAAGACCACAAAGAAAACAAAAAAAATTATCAGGAAACAGAAAAAAACAGGAAATGTGATAACATGTGCAAGATAAGACTTTATCATTAATATTTTCATAAAGATAGACAAAATAAAGTATTATATACCCAAAACAAGAATAAGAAACAAGAAAACAAAAATAAAGAAATCAGAGTACTAGAGTACTAGAGTACTCCATTAAGAGTGGATATATATGAAAATTTGAAAATCTTAAAATAACACCATAGGTAGACCAATGCAAAGAAATCTCTTCAAAAAATTAAACAAAAATAGAGTCAGAGGTAGGATAAAATTGGTATAAAATAGAGGATCAGTGTATGAGGTCCATCATCTAACACATTAACCAAAAACAAACAAAGAAACAACAACAAAAAAGCCACCAAAACCAAAGAGGAGCAAAGGAAAGAAGTTTTTAAAGATAAAACATGAGAAGTGTCAGGAAATATACAGTACTAGAGATAGGTGTATAAATTAGCAAGTACCAGTGGTTATTCAGAAAATTAACAAATAAAAACTCCTACCAGTACAAGGTAAATATTTTTAAAAAACAGATAAGAAGTGCTAAAATAAATAAATAAATAAAAGGAAACAAGAATTACATTGGCATCAGCATCATGAGAAGCTCAAAGATCAGAAACAAAGCCTTCAAAATTCCAAGGGGAAGAGCTATTTCTAACCTAAATTTTACATTCTGAAAAACAATCAATCCAATATAAAAGCATAATATAGACTTCAGAATACAGGAACTCAAAATATTTACTGCTGTGCATTCCATTTTAAAAAACATTATCCAAGTTTTTTCACCAAAATTGGGAAGACATGAAATACAGAAAAGTGAGAATCTTAGAGCAAAGCAAAGGGAAACTTTAAAATAATGGGGAAGGAAACACTTATGGTAACACCTTAGCAGCAGGTCTAGAAAGAAGCCTGGATAAATTGACTCAGGAAGATAGATGTTTCCAGAAGGTCTATAAATAAAAAGTGGAATGGGGTAGCTGGTGGGATTCTAATATATTTTGGACTTAGTTTGAAATTCTGCATAACATTATTGATAGACATACAGAAAACTAAACCATGTTAACATCAGCCAAATTTTATGTATAGGATTCTACTGTTATTTTTAACATAATTGGAATCCATCTTTTATTACTTTCAAGAACATTTTTCTTAATTTTTATATACATTTATACATTCTATATAAATTCTGCATATGCATTCTATATATACATTCTATATAAATAGTACTCTGCAGATAGTTAATATTAATTTTTAAAAAATCTTGAGGCTTATACTTTGGGAAAGGGAGCACTTTATTTCTCATGAAGTATTCTCAGTTAGCAGTGGCCATGATGGCAAGTTGGGAAACACTAATCCAGCAAGCATGGTTAAAGCTAGAGATAAAAGATAACAGGATTTTCTACTGAGCAAGGTGGCTAAGTATACATAGTTAACAAGGAGAAGGAGTTATAGGAGGAGTCATGATAATATATGAAGAGAAAATTCACCTATGTAATGGTGCTTTTCCCCTCCTTCCCATCATAGCTGGGAACTCAGTTGTGAGGTATTTTCCGGAGTCCTCTTTGCTGACAGGGGCCCAATCAGTTAGTAGAGGGCTTAGGTTTTTAGTATTAGTTCATAATCCTCACTTTTGGCCAAGATATGACAGAGCAACAATTTTAAGAAGCTAATTGTAATAAAACTTTATGAAAAGATCTATGTAATCTTAAGTAATTTGACCATAAGAGTTCTATAAAACCTTTTTTAAATTTTACCATTTTTGAGTTTTATTTAATTTAAAATCATTTTCCAAATCTTTAAATTAGCCAAATTTGTTTTATTTAACAAAAACACATTTCTATGCCTTTAATTATTTAAAATTATTATAGGGGTACATATATTTTTGGTTACATGGGTCACTTTTATGATACTTGAGTTAAGGTTATAAGTGCCCATAAATCATATGGTGTTTATTCTACCTGTTAGGTAACTTCGCTCCCATTCCCTCAATTCAGTTCCTCATTGCTTGATTTCAGGTGAGTTTTAGTTTCCTTGATCTACATGTGTGCTTATTATTAGTTCCAATTTAATAGTGAATACATGTGGGTGTTTTTCCTATTCTTTAGATATTTGACTTAGAATTATGATCTCCAGTTCCATCTAAATTAGTACAAAGGGCATAAGTCATCCTTCGTGGCTGAGTAGCACTCCATGATATGTGTGTATCTATATGGTATGTGTATACTCATTAATTAGGCGAGTGCAAAGTAGACAGAGCTCCTGCCCTTAGTAACCCTCAGAGCAAGGTGTACTCCATATAGAGCAGGTTTTAGTTCTTATGAAATTATGTAGAGGAGACCTCCCTTTCTGATCCCCCATGTACCCTCAGCATACATAACTAACCATACCCTTTTTAAGTATCTCCAGTCCTCTCCCAGATCTAGAGGGACATCCACCCCTAGATATGAGATACTTACTGGGACCCCAGAGGGACTAAAAAGGACTCCAAAAGTGCCTTTCAGCCTGGAGATTGAGTGTAACTTAATTAAGTCATTCTAGAAAGAAGGCCTCCCCCCCAGAGTGGAAGGATTCCTTCACTGCCATTCTCACCAACCCCACGGCTGTAAGAGTCATGGTTTGTCAGCCTGGATATACCACATCTAGGTGAAGACCAAAGACAGTGGAGCCCACTAGAAGGCAGCCTCTGGAGAAAACTCTCTCAAGCTAAGACTGTTAAAATTTTGATTTCTTTCCTGTACATGCTGGCCCAACATAGTTAATTGTGCTGCCCAGGGGCCCCTAAGACTAGTGGGGCTGCTTGCACAATTGAACGACCCACTGTAACACCTTTGCTTTCTATTCCATTAAGTATGTTAAATGGTATGCATCATCTTTATGAGACTCAACTAGATTTAGCTTTTGATTGTTGGTTATGTCTATAACCCTGACCCCCATATAAAGTAGGGGTAGGCAAGCAAAATTCAGACCAAGATGAAGGGTTTGACTCAGACATAAAAACAGGGGGGAATGTTATGCCCCAACTCTAGCTTGCTAAGGGTTTCAACACTCCCACTTTCAGATAGGAACCTCAGCTGAAAGAGTTTAGTAATAACTGCAAAACCCCAGCTTCCCCTTATAAGGACTCCTTACCAGATATTGGCTCTTGTCAAATTCGGCTTGAATTAAGGATTCCCCCTCCCCTAGCGAAAGCTCCTTATAAAAGTTTTCGGCCCCTGCTTCTAGGGGGTCGACTATGAAGTGTGAGCCTGCCCCTTGGCCCAGCCAATCAATAAAGGACCCTTGCTTAATTTGCAAAAAAAAGAAAAATCTGACCCCTATAAGTAGGGGCTTTCAGTAGGGGAGGGGGAAATCTGTAATTAAAGCCAAATTTGACAAGAGCCAACAGCTGGTATATATATACACTTTTTGTTAATCCACTCTTGAAATGGTGGGCATTTTGGGAAATAATCAAAAGAGCAAATAGACAACCTACAGAATTGGAGCTATATATCTCAGAAAGAGTTAATCACCAGAATTCACAAAGAACTCAAGAAAACCACCACGAAAAATATCAAACAACTCCATCAAAAAATGGATGAAAGATATGAACAGAAGCTTTTCAAAAGAAGAAGGACAAATGGGCAATAAACAGGAGAAAAAATTCTGTCACTAATCATAGGAGAAAGGCAAGTTAAAACCACAATGAGATTTCTCCTTACCATTGTTAAAATGGATTTCTATATTTTTTTAAACCAAAAAAAAAAAATTCAATATATATATATATACATATATATAAACACACACACAATATTAACTCTTAGGAACCCTTATTTTTAATGAAAAATTTAGGAAGTTAAAGTAACTTTGAACTGAATCAGTCACCAATTTTTTTTTGGGGGGGGCAGGTTTTGGCCAGGGCTGGGTTTGAACTTGCCACCTCCAGCATATGGGGCCAGGGCCCTACTCCTTTGAGCCATAGGCACTGCCCCAGTCCCAAATTTTTATTAGTATATCTAAATATATTTAGCTTTCTATAATATATGAAAAATTTAAAAGTATACAAACTTCAACTTACATTAATATTTTAGTATTTTAATGTA
>CAUYQV010070859.1:0-20053 GCA_963574575.1 Galagoides demidoff
TTAAAACTATAACTGAGAAAACGACATGAAGGCTGTGTTGATCAGTTTGATGGAAGTATTTCGGTTTGCATGCGAAAACCCCACACTGTACCCCAGAAGTGCATTAATGTACATAGTTACCATTCAATAAAATTAAAAAAATAAAAAAAATAAAAAAAATAAAAATGCACATCACATTATGTTATTCTCTGCTTGAAATTATCAATGTCTTCCACTGCAATTTGAATAAAATCCAAAATCCTTCCCTTGGTTTATGAGATGCTACATCTTGACCTAGCTATTTCTCTGGCCTCTTAGTTCATTCCACCTCAATCCCCCACTATCTGATGACCATACAGGTTTTCTGTTTGTTCCCAGGATATAGTATATTCAGTTGCTTCTGTGGCCTCCATCCCTCTCTCCTTGCCCTAATCTTTGCATAGTAATTCCTTTTTGTCATTCTGGTATCTGTTTGTAAAATACACATTAGGTCATAGAGTAAACTCCCAGGCCAAAGTAACCAAGTCATTCTTCATTACATCTCATCATTTTACGGTCTATACACTGCTAATCACATATTTGTAACACTTACTTATTGGACTGTGGCCTATGTGACATAGATATTGTCTGTCCCATCCTCATTACTATATAGTTGACACCAATAACAATGCCTAGAACCTACTAATTGTTCACTAAAGAGTTAATAATGGAAAGAATGCAAGTTTTATAATAATACATTGTATGTATTTCATATATAATTATAAGATTATAGAAACAATCACTTTTTATAAAGTTAATCACTTGATATTTGTTAAGAAATTTAAAATATAAAACACAATGGAACCTCCATAGTTGACCATCCCCCTATATTGACCACCTCCTTAAGTTAACCTAATTTTCATAACCTAGACATGCACATGAATGTCTGAGTACCGTAGGCCTTGCTCCTTATGTTGACCACCTCTGTATGTAGACCTTGGGTGTTCAACTTATAGAGGTTCTACTGTATAATTTTGTGAGGTGGCAAGATAGCTGACTAGAGACATTAGTCACCAAATCATCTCGGAAAGTAGGTAAAGTTTTAGTTGGAAAAAAATTTAGTTCAGATGTATTCTGAGAGAAAAGTGCCAGAACCTATACTCCAGCAGATTGCATGGGAAAAGGATGCAGAGCAGAACAATAAGGAGAAAGGTTTTGCTAAAAATCAACTCCCCAAGAGGCTTGGAGCCCAGCACAGTAGCTGCTGTCAGGCTCTTAGAGGCTTAGGATGGTGAGGTAGAAGCCCACACCCAACCCCCAGCCCAAGCCCTACCCACAGCAAGTAGGCACCATGTAAGTTGCCTGTATGCTTCTCATGTGAGGGAAAATTTCCACTGCCGCTGCAGGTGGGAGTTGGCATTGGGTTCAGCCATCACCACTCAAAGAATGTATCCTGAAGCCACCTTCAGGAGACCTCAAGAGAAGCTTGGCACTTGTAGACTTAAAGGGAAAGATACTAGTAGAAAAAGAGTGGCTTTAGATTTACAAAAGAAAATTGATTCAAAAAGTACAGAGGAAGATGAAGATCTTAAAGCAGCCAATGACCCTGCCACTCTCAAGGAAAGCAGTGTAATTGCAGCCAGAAGCATTCCTATGGATGGTTCTTCCTCGAAGGTGTGAAATCACAGAGAAGCAATGCAGGACATACAGACCAAACAAGCAGATGATTGGTCTATACATTTGACAAAAATCAAATGTAACTGTGGGGAGGCTTCACACGTGGAGAAGATTGGGAAGATAGAGTGCTGGGGCACCTCTGGTCACCCACAGGCACGATGGTGAAGTTATGAGAGGGCTCCCTCCACCACCATGGGCCTCTGCCTGGACAGACGGGACCTGCCTGGATTCTGTGCAGAGTTATTGCACCAGATACCAGACATCATGGGGATCTGGTGGCAGCTGATTCCAGATTTCTGTAGCTGAAGCCATCCTGTGCTCTCAGGTACACAAAGCCAGTTCAGCATGGGACTCAGCTTTGTAATGGTGGCTATCAAATCACTCCCACCAGGCAGGTAAAGGGACAGACTAATCAGAGGCTCCCCTGAGCTATATCCAGTGACTGGAAGTCAAGTGCCCGTTCCCTACAGTGCATTGGTATCTGAGCATGGGAGTTGACTGGGATACTGTAGGCTCCAACCTGGAAGGCTTTGGGTGGCTACTTCAGCAGGTCCTGGGGGGAGCAGGGAGAATTCCACAGTCCCTAGGCCACTGTAACCAGCCACCTTCCACATGACCTGGCATCTGCATGGTCTCCCAAGCCTACAGACCAACCCCACAGCCTACTCGGCCCTGACTCTACCTTCCAGTTCCAAAAAGCCTCCACCTGCTCAGCTCCGATGTGGTAATCAAGCTGGCCAGAGTCAAAATGAAGGAGAAAATTCTATTAGGAACTAGACATAAGCAACAACTGACCCACGGAGGAAAACTCATTAGGCTAAACACAGCCTTCTCAGCAGAAACTTTACAAGCCATATAAACTAGAAGGGAGGGGGCCATATCTTCAAGCCAAAACAGAACAACTATCAGCCTAGAATTGTGTCTCCTGCAAAACTAAGTTTCACAATTGATGAAGAAATTAAGTCTTTTCCAAACAAGTAAACACTGAGGAAATTTGTCATGAACCGACTTGCCCAGCAGGAAATACTCAGAACTGCATTATACACAGATCAGCACCAATAGATACCCACAAGTTAAAATACCCAAAATGCTAAAGCTCACAACTCTTATAAAACAATAGCATAAGATGGAAAGTAAAGGAATAATCTACAACCCAACATGATGAACAGAACAGCAGTTCACATATCAAAGCTGTTCAAATGCACTACTCAAAAGACATAGGCTGGCTGACTGGATGAAAAAACATGACCCACGTATCTGCTGTCTCTTAGGGACACATTGAAACCACAAGAACATGCACAGGTTCAATGTGAAAGGATGGGGGAAAAAATCCACACAAATGGAAACCAAAAGAGAGCCGTTGTAGCCATTCTCTTATCAGACAAAATTGACCTTAAATCAAAAATGGTAAGAAGACAAATATGGTTACTAAATACTAGTAAAGGGAGCAATTCAACAAAAAGCCATAATAATCCTAAATAAATATGCACCCAACACAGACACATTAAAAAAAATCTACTAGAGCTAAGAAACTGTAATTGCTGGAGACTTTCACACCCACTGTCAAAGCTGGACAAACCATCAAAATAGGAAAAAAAAAAAAAAAACCTATATGGGACCCTAAAAAAAAAAAAAATGGTTCTAACAGAAATTTATAGAACATTCTACCCCCAAACTAGTGAATATACATTCTTCTCATCAGCACCGGGGACATTCTCAAAGATTGAACATATCCTGGGCCACAAAACAAATCTTAAAAAATTTGAAAAAATCCAAATTATGCTGTGAATCTTTTTAGACCATAGTGAAATACAATCATGGAAATTAAACAACCTGCTGGTGAACTATTATTGGATCAATAATGAAATTAAGATGGGAATCAAATATTCCTTAAACTGAACAACAGGGACACAAGCCAACAAAATTAATGAGATTCAGATGAAGCATTCCTAACGGGAAAAATAGCCTTGAATGCCACATTAAAAAGTCAGAAAGATCACATATTAACACCCTTATATTACATCTCAAGAACTAGAAAAAAAGAGCAAACAAAACCTAAAGCCGGGAGAAGAAAACACATAAAAAGATCAGAGCATAAGCAAATGAAATAGGAAAAAAACACAAAAGGTTAATGAAACAAAAATTTGTTTTTTTGAAAAGATAAATAAAATTGATAGACTTCTTTCTAGCTCATCTACGAATAGGAGAGAAAGGACTCAAATAAACCCAATAAGAAATGAAAAAGGAGATATTAGAATTAATAGCACAGAAATACAAATATCAACTGTGAATACTATGAAAATTTCTATGCACATATAATAGAAAACATACAGTTAATGGACACATTCATGGAAACACACAACCTTCTAAGATGCAATCAAGAAGAAATAGGACTAATGAACAGACTGGTACTGACCAGCAAGATTGAAGCAGTAATAAAAAGCCTTCTAAGAAAAAAAAATTTTTAAAGCCCCGAACCAAACATATTTATAGCCAAGTTCTACCAGACTTACAAAGAAGATCAGGTACCCATACTGCAGAAACTATTCCACAACACTGAAGTGGAGGGAATACTCCTCTACTCATTTTTAATAAAGATAATATTACCTTGATACCAAAACCAGGAAATGACAAAAGAGAGAGAGAACTATAGATCAATATCCCTCATGAATACAAAACAAAAATACTCAAAAATACTAGCAAACAGAATTCAATAACACATCAAAAATAATCCACCATGACCAAGTGGTCTTCTTCCTAGAAATGCAAGAATTATTCAACATATGTTAACTAATAAATGTGACTCATCACATAAATAGAAGCAAAAACAAAGACCATATAATTATTTCAACAGATGCAGAAAAAGGATTCAACAAAATCCAGCACCTTTTCATGATAGAAAAAAAACTCTCAACAAACTAGGCACAGAGGGAATATATCTTTTTTTTTTGAGGGACTATATCTTAAAATTATAAAAGCCATATATGACAAACCCACAACCAACAGCATACTGAGTAGGAAAAAATTGAAAGCATTCCCACTAACAACTAGAATAGGACCAGGGTGCCCACCATTACCACTTCTATTCAGTGTAGTGCTAAAGTCCTAGCCAGAACAATCCGGCAAGAGAAAGGACTAAAAGGCATCCAAATCAAGAAAGAGGAAGTCAAACTATCACTTCTTGCTGATAATAGGATCTTACATTTAGAAAACCCAATGACTCCATCAAGAGCTCCTAGAATTAATAAATAAATTCAACAAAGTGTCAGATATAAAAAACAATGTAGGCGCAGCACTCATAGCACAGTGGTTATGGTGCCAGCCACATACACCAAAGGTGGCGGGTTCAAATCCAGCCTGGGCCAGCTAAACAACTGCAACAATAACAGTCCTAGCTACTCGGGAGGCTGAGGCAAGAGAATAGCTTAAGACCAAGAGTTGGAGGTTGCTATGAGCTATGATGCCACAGCACTCTACCGAGGGCAACATAGTGAAACTCTGTCTCAACAAAACAAAAAACAGTGTACACAAATCAGTAGCATTTCTATATACCAATAACAGTCAACCTGAGAGTCAAATCAGTGACTCAATGGCATTCACAGTAGCTACAAAGAAAATAAATTACTTAGGAATATATTTATTTAAGGAAGTAAAAGATAGGTACAAGGAGAAGTACAAAACAGTGAGGAAAAAAAAAATCACAGATCACACAAACAAATAGAAAAAGATATGATGCTCATGGATCTGCAGAATCAATATTGTTTAAAATGTGATTCTACCAAATGTAATTTACAGATTGAATGCAATCTCCATCAAAATACCAATGGCATATTTCACATATCTAGAAAATATAATTCTACACCTCATTCAGAAAAGAATCCAAATAGCCAAAACAATCATAAGGAAAAAAGGAGGCAGAGGTGGCATCACAGTACTATACTTCAAACTATACTACAAGGCTATAGTACCCTAAACAGCATGGCATTGGTACAAAAACAGATACAGACGAATGGACCAGAATAGAGAACCCATATAGAAAACCATCTACCTACAGTCAACTGACCTGATATTTGACAAAGCAGACAACAGCATACGCTGGGGAAAGATGCCCTTAATAAATGGCACTGAGAAAACCAGAGGGCCACATGCAGAAGAACAAGACAGACCCACCACTCAGAGATTAATTCAAGATGGATAAACAGTTCAAATGTAAGGCAAAACCACAGAATTCTAGAAGAAAACATAGGAAAAACTCTTCTAGAGATTGGTCTAGGCAAAGAATTTAGGACTAAAACCCCAATAGCAATTATAACTATAAAATAAATAAATAAATGAGGTCTGATTAAATTTTAAAAAACTGAGGAAAAAGATAAGACTATTCTGCACAACTTAGGAAATAATCAACAGAATAAATAGATAACCTAGACTGGGAAAAATGTTTGCCATCTATACATCTGAAAAGGAGCTAATATCCAGAATCTACAAAGTACTCAAACAAATCAGTAAAAAAATCAAACAAACAAACAACCCCTTTTAAAAGTGGACAAAAGCCATGAATGGAAGTTTTTCAAAAGATAATAGACCAATCATCAAACATACGAAAACTCTCAGTAGCACTAATCATCATGGAATTACAAATTGAAATGACAGAGAGATACCACCTTACTTCTGTTAGGATGGCTTTTCATAAAGAAAAAGAAGACCAGAAATAATAGATGCTTACATGGATGCAGAGAGAAAGGAACACTTACACAGGTTTGGTGGGACTGCAAATTAGCACAACCCCTAAGGAAAAACAGTATGGAGATTTCTAAAAGAACTAAAAGTGGACCTACCCTTTCATCCAGCAATCCCACTGTTGGATGTCAAACCTGAAAGAAAAGAAGTCATTTTATCAAAAAGACGGCTGAACTCACATTTCTACTGCAGCACAATTAACAATTGCCAAGATCTGGAATCAATTCAAGTGCTCATCAATTCATGAACTGATTAACAAAATGTGGTGTACGCAAACCATAGAGTACTACGCAGCCATAAAAAAGGATGGATTACTGTTTTGTGCAGTAATTTGGAAGGAATTCGGAGACCATCATTCTAAGCGAATTATCTCAAGAGTGGAAAAACAAATACCACATATACTCTCTACTAAATTGGAACTAACCAATGTACACACAAGTGCAGAGGGAAATAAAACTCATGGGAAATCAAGTGGGGGAGCTGGAGGAGGAGGGAAGATGCAAAAACCCACCTAATGGGTGCAGAGAACATTATTTGGGTGATCAGCACATTTATAGCTCTGACTCAATGTTATGTAACAAAAACATTTATACCCCCTGAATATTTTGAAATAAATGAAAAGTAAAATAAAATATAATTTTATAATTGTATATAAAATTATAAAACAAGGAAGTTTTATAAAGTTGATCATCAGATATTTTTATAAAGCTGTCCAAGAGCATGTAGTTGGAACCAAACACCAATGCACACTCATTGTTAGTAGACTTTATTGAGTTTACTGAAACCTATCCGAAATCATTTAGTGCCTCGAGACAACTGAGAAAGTTGTCAGAAGGGCCCACACACTAGCTACTGAAGGGACTTTCAGTTGTGACTGGTCGCCCTGACAGAAAGCTCCATTAGTGGCTTATCATTATCTCTGTTCCCAAGCACTCTCCAAGCTTCATACCACGGCAAAGAGCTGGTCCCAGCTCATCAGAGACACTGCACATTAGCATAATGAACATGAAGTCCCAGGTCAGCTGTCAGTCCACAGTTTATTTTAACTTCAGTGTTCTCTCCTATTATGCCAGCTTTTTTCCCATCTGCCTTCCGCATTTCCTCATTTTCCCAAACTTCAGGAATTTGATGTGAACAGACCACAGGCTGCTGTTAACATAGGTGCACACACATACACACATACGACAATCCCATAAATGTAAGGCTTCAGTTCAAGAGCATCCTTCAGACATGCAAGAGGACATCACACACATATTCCTGGAAACAGGAGGAAGATACAGATGACTGGATGAGAGAATGAATTACCTACCAAGATTTAATATTGACAGTTTCCAAAAGACTCCTTTGTAGCTAGCTAATATAATAAATAGAAAATGGAAATATAGGGTATCTTGAAAGTAGCCATACATAGGGAGAATGGAAAATTGGTAGCTAAATATACCTTTATTTACCAAATATTCTTTACAAGATCTTACAAAATATTTTTAAAATTTTGGAATCCTCTGTACTACTCATAAATAGGAAGATCATTTTTGAATAAGACTACCCTATTAAAATTGCTTGAATGGATGATACCTTAAGGGTAGGAACCTCTGGACAGTTATACCCCAATGTTGATTAGTTTTGTTAAGGGTATTGCAGCTAACTTTCTTCTCTTTCTTGTAAAGTCTCAATTTTAGGTGGACAGCCCTAGAAAACAGTGCAAGAAAGTATCCTTTTTCTTGTCTATGTAGACTTAGAAAGTAGCATTATTTTCTATACTCTGTCTGTCATTAAGGTATTTCTCCAGAACATATGCCCAGATGGCCAGCTAGTCACATAATAAGTGGAATTAAATTTTCCAGCAATATGGTATGATTTCTAAGGACCAACGTGGCAGTGGAATTAAGGTGGCTAATTTAAAACAAAGATGTTACATCTTCAGATAGAAAAGATTTTTCAAACATGAATTTAGAAAGTCATTAACTGTATTGATTGTGGGAAAAAATGCTGTTTACCATTAGCAATTTGATTTTCATATGCAAAACCACACAGGATGGATATTATTTTTAGGAAAGTTCAGATATGACTAAAGCTAATGTTATGAACACTAAACATACCAATATCTTCGAATGTAGTTATGAACAAAATTGAAAGGCTTTTAAAAATAAGTACTATTTCCAGTTGCCAAAATGACATGGTTGACATTAGTTAAATAAACACAGAAGTGTTGATTTCAACAACCAAGAGTAGATAATTCTAGCTATTACTGTGCTTCAATAGTTAAGTGCTTTAAATGCAAGCTTATTTTAACATTTTGAACATAACACAAACATGTACCGGGGTGACTATATTAAAGGGTGGCTTTGTTTCCTTTCTTCACCAGGATCTCAGTAACATTTTAATTTTTCTGATTCTATTTTTATCTTTTCCTAAATCTTCCCATTTTCCGTGTCTTTTTGAAATATCTACTGTCATATGAATAGTCCAATATATAATACTAGCCCACATAAAATAAAAAAGAACTTGTTTCTTACGCTTAGATTTTAAAATTTCTTTGAAAATTGTTTCCTCCCAGGGCCCATCAGCATCCATATCCCTGAGTTCCATGCTGGCCTAAGATGGAGGAGACGATAGCAGCAGCACAGCCGAAACCAAATTAAGACAAAGCTTTAAAATGCGACTCTGCATTCATGCCTATCAATAACTAAATGCATTTATAAGGATACATTAGGTCTTCATTTATGATACCACGGATAATGCACCAGGCTTCTTAATCTTCCCCTTCCCTTTTATTATTTAGTTTTATGAGCCAGTTACTGGACTTTGAGAGTTTTTGTCAAGGGCTGACAATAAAAATTGATTGCCGAGTACTTTGTGAGCCTTTCATGATAGCCACTCTGGAGAGCAAAAGAGTTATACCCCTACGTTCCTTCATAATGTTCGCCAGTAGGTTACCTATTCTAAGAAGAGTATACATGTAGCAAAAAGTCATTTCCTGAATTTTTAAAAAATTTAATTTGTCCTTTCCTTCAATTAAATGTCTGGTAATTGCCTTGATGGATTATTACAATGGAAACGCTCAAGAAAAATGTGACTATTGGCAATCACTCTAAAACATTGGAAGCTTTCAAATTATTATTGATACAAAGGAGGAAATATACTTGTTAATTTCAAACAGAATAAAAATATAAATAAGTACAAAATTAAAACTCCTACTGATTTCTAAGATTGGCCTGCAGAATAATTGAGGAGTGAAGAGTTATAATAGTTTTATAAAATATTTGCATGCTACCACAGGCCTATATAGTTTATTGACCATTATAATATACACAATTACGTAACTGACTTCTTCCTCCACATGTTTATACATTGTAATTAATAATATCCTCAAAATTTTATGTAGGTCTTTGGACACTAACAGAAAGAAAAATCAGTAAGTAAACCTTTATGTTAGGTCAAGAAAAGTGTTTAAGACAATTTTTTGAAAAGCCAACATTTCATAGATATTAGGTGCTGGTTTGTTTTAGAAAATCAATGTTCAATTCTAGTTAATATTTGCTTGGAAACCATAATCAAATGCTATAACTCCTTGGGAGATCACTTTCTCTATTGAGGGGCTATGGTAATAAATTACAGTTTGTTTCAAGTCATAGTTAAATAGTGAAGTTAACTGAGAGATATGAGCTACATAAAACAGAAATGGAGTTTTATACTTTTTCTCTTAAGTAATATTGTACTTCAATCCATAAGGTCTGTACCCAAGATACCAGATAACAGCTGGCTTCCAATCACGCCCTGTCAGAAGCTCACTTCAGAACAAACTGGCCTGATCTATACACAGTGTGTGTTCCAACCAGTTTCTGAACTTTCTGTTACTGACACAGTTTCCTGTCTTCCACTGATAGTTTAACATTGCCGTTCTGCCCTGTGACCTATCTGCTTTCTTAGCTATGACCTTAACTTACTTCCGGCCCGAGGATGGTTTCTTCTGTCTATGTGGTTTTATCTTTCTCTGGATTAATGCATTTAGCTCAAACTCCTGTGGGTGGCGCTCCTGGACGAGTCTCCCGAGGCCTAAAGCCGATCCAATAGTGCTTCTCCTCTGCCTCAGGATGGTGCCTGCAGGATCAGCTTCACACAGGTGAAGGCCATGATCAGTGTGGTTTGAAGGGCATTGGGCAGGCCTGCCAGCCAAAAACGCCCCCGGCAGCCTACCTGAAATTCCAGCCAAGGATCATTAGCGCGGCTCCTTAAAATAACTTCGCTGTTTTGAATCTGAATCCTTTTAGCCCCTACTCCTACCTTTTCCTACTATAATAATTGTTGTTTTATATGATTACTGAAAACTCAGGTTTTCTTAAGATTTCAGCAATGAGGGAATAGCAGAGCAGTGTTTGGTAAGCAAGGTTTTGTGTGTCTCGTAATCTGTTTATGTCCCTTTTATTCCATTTTAGTACTTAGGGGTGTGAAAGTATTTTTTTAAAAATTGGGCTTCTCACTAAGGGAAAGGGATTGTACAAACACAGGGGTGAAGGTAACAGAAGGGAGGGCAACTGTAACCAGAATGAGAAAAATCCAGACAGACAGGTGAGGGACAGAGCCCAGGTGGAGAGCCTCGCCAACTGATCCTGCTGCCTACAACCTAGGACGCTTTTGTTCTGCTGTGAAGTTTCTTTTCCTTATAAAGGTCTTCTGAGCAAGAGTGGATCTTCACACGATTAAGGCTTTTGTTGACTGGAAGAAAGAGCAGATGAGTTAGCAAGTGGATCATCAAAATGCACTGAGTTAACTAAGTCAGCTTCTCACGACAGGACAGCACGTCTTGGAGACTGACTTCCGGCTAGGGAGAGAGGAGAGTCAAAGTGGGGGGCCTGCCTGGTCCAGGTGAGGTAGCCTGCAGGGGCTGGGGGTGAGGAGCAGCCACGGGTCAGCAAGGGAATAGAGTGTGAATGTTAGCCATGTTGAGAAGACACTCCAGCAAGAGTGCGGGGTGCGTAAGGGAGGATGGAGGAGACCAAAGGGGGGCCTTAATCAACAGGGCCATTCTGCCCAGGATTGACAGACAAATCGCTCTGAAAACATAAGTCCTTGCTCCTTGAAGAATAGAGGGAGCAATCCCGGGAATGCACACTATGGGGGGATGTTTTTATAAAGATAGTAAATACCTACTTCCAGGCCAGCCCGACATTCGCATGGCCTGGGGCCTACTCTCCCTTCGCCTAGCACATGCGGGTGGCCACCCCAAACCCCTGGGTTTAATCCAGGTACAGCCCCGTCCTGACCACTCCTCCAGTGAAGTCCGTACACCTGCAGAAAAGATGGGTCCATGGAGCCCTATTCACAGGGATCCTGGGTACCTAACGCTTAGTCTGGAAGGATCTGGGTCTAGCTGGACATGTCCTGTGGCCACTTGATCTCACTGAAATGGCAGAGGGAGTGCAGGGCGAGAACTGCAAATAGAGGCCCAAGCTGTCTCCCCCTCCCGCCACCAGGAAGCACACTGACTCTGAGCCAGGCAGAAGCATCCACCGCTAGCACCAGAGCAGTTTATAAAATGGCTCCTGTCCCATCATTGTCTGTGTCCACTGCTAAGAACATTTGCCAGCGACTGCTGGGTTTCAATCACACTGTCTCCTATGTGCATTTGGTCATTTTTTTTTCCTTGAAAACGGGAAGAAAAATAGACAGACGAGCAGATGGAATCAAATCTAACAGTCTTTCAAGAAGAGGAAAATATCCCATCTCCTTTCTCTTCAGATTGGAAGAAATTTCCAGCCAGTTTAGTATTAAGATACCATATCACAAGATGCCCAATGTCCCCTCTTAGCTGGAGACTTGCTGTAGTGCTGTGGACACAAACACAATTTCACTTCAAATGGCTTTCCATTTAGTTTAAGTTATTTATAAGACTTTCTTAGTACCACTTAGAAAAATAAAGGAAATCATAGTCAGGATTGTATTTAAAAATAGGCACGTATGGGGCGGTGCCTGTAGCTCAAAGGAGTAGGGCTCCAGCCCCATATGCCGGAGGTGGTGGGTTCAAACCCAGCCCTGGCCAAAAAAATAAAAAAAATAAAAATAAAAAATGCAAGTATGAGTGAAAATTCTGATTTTTTTTTTTTTTTTTAAGAAAGAAAAGCACTCTAAACCTCAAATGTCCTAAACTCTGCTCTCTGGGTCATGGGAGAATAAAAAGGCTAATGCCTTAAAATTTGTGTTTTATTTTACAGATGAGGAGGAAACTAAGATGTAATGAGTGAGACCTCTAGGTGGTATCTCCACTTAGCATGGGCTTAAAAATATTAGTTGAGGGAAAGAAATACTCTCCAAGGCCAGGGACAGTGGCAGAGCCAGTGACAGAAGCCAGAAGGCCTCCCGATTTCTGATAAGTTGTTTTTCAAGTCCTCATTCTCACATTTTCCCTGTCCATATTCAGCAACACATTGACATAGTTCTAGTCGTGTGAGTCTACAATCCAATATGTGAAGGGGGAAAGAAAAAATACAATGCCAATCACAGAAATGTGTGTCTCTATGCTTCTAGTTCAGGGAATTATAGTACCAGGGGTTTTTTTGTTTGTTTGTTTGTTTGTTTTTGGAGCACAATAAAATGTCCTTGCCTGATGCTCTAAAGGCATGAGATGTTTGCAAACAGAAAGCCACTCCAAAATTCTTCCTCTGTAGTCCAGATGGGCACTCATGCACACACGCACGCACTCGATACTGAAGTATATCTAAGTCTGCCGTAAACCCCTCTTTTTTAAATTACTAAACAAAAATCTCTCCTATTATACTTTCCCAGATATCTCAGCAAATGGCCTGCATGGATTTTATTTTACAGTATCAAATATCTTGTCTAAATACAGTAGCTAATTAAGATAAAGAAATGGATGCAATTAATCTTTTATTAATAGTTCATTGTTTTTTTTTAAAATAATACGTCTGCAGATCTGCTGAAAGCATAGAGCCCTTTCCTACCAAACCAATGTTCCAAATGTAATTCCATCTGCTTGATACTTTGACATTTTAGGTCTGGAAAAGAACAGGGTGAAAGATGGCAAAGAGCAGGGAAATTTTAGTTCAGAAGTACAACAGCTCACTTAGAATAGGGCTTTAGGAAAGCAGAATCCAAACCACTGTGACTAATACAGTTTTCAGATTTATTAAGTAGCCAGGCTCAAAGGAAAAGAGAGACAAAGGCAGGCAGAGTCGGCTCTTGTGCCAGCTCTTCAGGATTCTGGTGCGAGGCCCCAGGATGGTTTTCATAGCTGGTAAGAATGATAGGCTGTAAGGTATAAATCATAGCAAAACAATTCTTTCTGAAAATAGTGTTTTCTACTGAGCTATCAGCAACCAAAAAAAAAAAAGGGGGGGGGATATAAGGGTTACACCAACTGTTTCTCAGGATAGGATGCACCTGTTTGAAAATGAAAAATGTCTCAAGAATTTGTTCTCCTATTTCACATACCTTGACCTTTTCAACTGCTAACTTCACAACGCTCCGGGGGAACGAACTGAGTTGAAAGGAATCTGTATTTTGGAAGTCTATGGGAAATTTTATTAATCTAGACCAAGTAAAGTTCCCTTCAAAAAAACAATGAAAAATTCTGCCTTATTTTGCAGAGGTGTAACTGAAAAACTCCCAGGGAAAGGGCTGGATTCTTAATATTAAAGGTGTGGAAGTGTAGTTTCAGAAGGAATCCTTTTTTGGTAACAGCTTTATTGAAATGTAATTCACATCCCTTATAATTCACAAATTTTGCGTGATGGTCATGATTTTTAGTGTACTCACAGAGTCGTGCAATCAATCAACATGATCAGTTTTAGAATGTTTCATCATCCCCAGAAGAAATCACAGTTTTTAGTTACCCCCTTCCCCAATACACCCAGACTCCCATACCCAGGCCCAGACAGCAACAAAGCTACTCTCTGTCTCTGCAGATTTGCTTGTTCTGAACATTTTGTAAAACAGAATACATAATGAGTTTTTGTGACTGAATTCTTTCTCTTACCATAATATTTTTCAGATTCATTACGTTGAAGCATTGATCAGTAGTTCACACCAATTTTTGGCGGAATATATATCATTGTATAGATATTCCAGCTTTTGTTAATCCATTCATCAGCTGATGATTACTTGGGTTGTTTCCATCCTCTGGCTTTACAAATACTGTTGCTATAAACATCAGTGTACATATTTTTGTGTGGACATAGATTCATTTCTCCAGGAGTAGAATTGTGGGTCAAATGGTTACTTCCTAGTTAACTTTTTAAGGAAACACCACACTGATTTCCAAAGTAGCAGCACTATTGTGCCTTCTCGCCAGTAGTATAGAAGGGTTGCATGCAATTGATTGGCATCTTGTCAACAGTTGCTATTATCTGATTTTTGATGATAACTAACCTAACGCATGTGAAGAGGCACCTCACATGGTGGCTTGATTTGCATTCCCTGACGACTAAAAATACTAAACATCTTCTCGTGTGTCCATCGCCCATTTCTGTATCCTCTTTGGAGAAATGCCTATTCATACCCTTTGCCCATTTTTTAATTGGGTGATCTGCCTTTTTCATTATGGAATTGTAGAAGTTCTTTCTATGGTGTAGAAATAATCTCCTTAACAGGGATGGTTTGCCATCTTCTGATGCTCGTGCTTTTGTTAACATATTCAGAAAACTATTGCCAAATCCAAAGTCATAAGGATTTATCCTCACGTTTTATTCTAAGAATTTTTAGTGTTAGCTTTTAAATTTAATTCTTCGATAAATTTCAAGTTAATTTTCCTACAGCGTAGGACGTATCCAGCATCATTCTTCCTCAGGTTTCTTGCCAGTTGTCCCAGCACTGCTGATTGGAATGATTCTTTTCTATTTGATTTTTCCTCTTAGCACCTTCATTCAGTATCAGTTGATCAGAGACACATGAGTTTATTTCTGGATTCTCAAAGCTTTTCCATGGATCTTTATGTCCATCTCCATGCCACTTGATTACTGTTGATTTCTAGTAAATTTTGCAATTAGGAAGGGCAAGTCCTACAATTTTGTTTCTCTTTTTTAAAATTTTCCATGGCTATCCTGGGTCCTTTGAGTTTCCATATGCATTTTCGGATAATTTTCTACAGGGAAATCAGGTGGGCTGATAAGGGTTGTGTTGAATCTACAAATCGGTTTGGGGAATATTGCCATCTAAGCAATAGTAAGTCTTCCTATCCACAAAAACAAGCCGTACTCCCATGTCCTTGCTTCCTCAGTATCTTTCAACAATGTTTTGTGGTTTTCACAGTATTAGTTTCACACTTCTTTTGTTAAATTTATTCCTAAGCATTTTGATCCTTTTGATGTCATTGTGAACTAATTTATTTTCTCAATTTCATATTGTTTATTGTCAGGGTGTGGAAACATAATTGATTTTTATACATTGATTATGTATGCCACGACATGGCTGAAGTTGTTTATTAGTCCCAGTAGATTATTTTTAGTGGAACTCCTTACAATTTTCTACTTACATACCTGTGTCTTATCAAATAGAGATAGTTTTACTTCTTAATAATATAGTAGAACCTCTGTAAGTTGACCATCCAAGGAACAGTAACAAACTGGTCAACAGAAGGACAGCGAGGCCTACTGTACTGATACACACATGTCCAATCTATGAAACTGGGTCAACTGTAGGAGGGGAGTGATGTCAGGAGGCGGTCAACTACAGAAGTTCTACTGCGCTTTTAAAAACAATGATTTATAATACAATGCTTTTTTAGCCTTAAATGAAACAGTTGAACGTACTATATCCAAATGCAAGTACTTAGATATCTGAATTTTTATGTCTGTGAAAATCTAGTTTTGACTATCACAGTCATCTGTCACTTAAGGAAGGGAAGATGTTCTGACAAAGTACATCATTAGGCAATTTTCTCACTGTGCAAATGTCATAGATCATATGAGATGGTCTGGCCTGGTACTTACCTAAACTGTACGGCAATAACCTATTACCTAAGTTACAAAGCTGTGTAGCATGTTACTATACTGAACACAATGTTAAACATTTGTACATCCTAACATTCTAAACATAGAAAAGGTACTGTAAGAAATATAGAATTATAACCTTATGGGACCATTATGACATTGTTGACTGAAACGTTATTCTGCAGTGCAAGACTGTATCTGATTATATCTAACAAGACATTCCTTTTCTTTCAGTTTTCTGTTCTAATACGTCTGCTTGGACAATCGTTTCCTTGGACTACTTTACTGCCCCACAGTAAAACTGTTACCTTTCTGCTAAAATAAAAATATTATTACTATTTAAAGATTTTATTATTTAACCAATTGCAGGATCAGAAGTCTTTGTTCAATAAAGACAAATTTCTTTATATCATGAATTTACATGGCAATAAAAAATACAGAAGAGTATTGTCATGTTCCTGTGGCCGTAAGTTTGTAGCACTATAAATAACACGATGCATCTGTCTGCAAAAGGCCAGTTAAATTCCTAACGTAGATGTCCTCTACATCGTAAATGGAAAATACTTGCCTCATTCGGCTACTTTTTCTCTCTACGTGGAAAGCTGTTCCTCCAATTCTTTTGCAATGTGATGGATTAAAAAAGAATACTGGGTGCATCTGGCACAGGACTAATAGCAAAGTAATAAAAATTAATCAAGAATTATACAACTGATCCTGGGAACACTATGAGGCTTTCAACATGTCTCTCTTTTTCTGTCCAAAATCCATGTCCCATCCACATATGGTTGTCTTCATTAGAATTATGCTCCTGAGGTTCTCTGTCAGGAGCTCAGCTGATGAGTTAATGTTTGCCACAGAAGCGACTCAGTTTGGAGGCAACCTCTTGACAGGCCATGGCCTCCAGAATGCAGGGCATGCTATAAAAAGTATGGCCTTGAAATGTCTCTGCAAATACATCGTCTCTTTTAAGGGATGTAAGAAGTTAGGAGACAAAGGCACTGACTAACAAAGAGCGGTTGAGCGACAGAGAGATACGATGCACTTTGGGCAACGTTAAAATCCCTCACCAGAAGGGAAAGATGAATGTGTGGTACAGTTTCAGCTGCCATCTTTGATATTTTGCTTCTGTGAAAGAAATATATGTAGTACAAGGAAGGCTTAAGCAATTAGTCTTCTGTCCTGGCTGGTTGTATTTCACATTTTTAATAATAACCTCCACCACATATTTTTTTTTTCAAGACTAAGCTTTAAAACAGTTATCAAATGTATGTTAAAATTTGGCACAGTTATCATTAATTCATAATAAGGCAAATCACCCAAATGCTTATTTACCTGTGATTTATCTGAACATGCCTCCCTAAGCAGTATTTAAATACTGTTGATTTTAATCTCAGTGAGTATTAGTGAAGAGATGGAGAAATCAATGTAGAATTGACTCCCGAGCCTTGGCTATTGACAGGATGATCTAGATTTCTATCTTGTCTGTGCCTCTTTGTGGCTATGTCATACACATAGCAAATCACAAAATCTCTCCTAAGCCTGCTTTCTTATTTGTAAACAAGGGGTCTACCTGGTTTATGAGATATTTCAGAGAGTTAGGAGAACATGCAATCAGAAAAGCTTACCACAATGTTTAGCGCATAGTAAGTTTTCAATAGTTTTTGAATTTTATTCCTGTCCTTAGCCACTTGGCTGAAAGTATTCACTAATAATTTATATGGAATATACTACTTAATTTTAATTATAATTGCCACCTAATAGCTATATACTATGTGTGCCTTATATAGAACATATTCATTGATAATGCCCACTATTGATATTAATGAAATGCTTTACATTTAATATATACAAATATATAATAGACATCTAATATATAAAAATACTCACAGAGATGTATGTGTATATAATTTTCAAACTTTTCTGCCTTAGCATTCAGATTTTGCCTCTTTATTTTAAGAAAGACAGAACTCTCAGGGTGGAGGGCATAAAGATAACAAGCACTGTCTCCTGAACCCTCACATTCATGTACCAGCTGCTATCATGTCTAGACTGTGTCTCTTTCAGAGGTATCAAGTGCACAGGAGATGAGATAGGACAATCCCACTTCGTCTACGTATAACCTACACACCTTAGCACATACCTAGAATACGGTAGGAGCTCAAAAAAATGTTCAGTGAACAAGAATTACACCTCCCAATAAAAAGTAAGGAAACATTACATAGATTAAAAGCTGTTACAAGGAAAATGTTCCACTGGATAATGCTATAAACCAATATAAAATATTTTATGTTGTTTTAATACATACTGCTAATAATTATATGTTGGTACTACAGTACTTATATGTACATATAACTTACAAGTAAATATGCAAAATTGGGGTTGTGGAATGAAATGCCTTTTTATTGATTTAAAAAAGTATGCAGACCCCAGGTGGAAGTATATGTGCTGAAACATTCCTCACCTACCTAGCTGTCGACCTATCATTTTTTAAACTTAAAATTTGTCTCACCCCGAATTTTTGTTGTTTACATGCAGATATGATGGAAGAAAGGAACACAGGATCTATGATTGAATGTCAGTGAACATAGAATAGATTGCTAGAAGTCTCTTAGTCCTCCATCTCCTAAGCCTCTTAGATACCACAGAAATTAAATCAGCAAAGTAATACTACTTTTACTACATACTTGAAGTGCTTTATAACTTGTATCCCATTTGGCTTTCTCATGCTTAATTAAAGCAATTGCCTTCTTGCCCTTGTTTAGGTTCGTAGGGCTTTTGCTTGCTAGTTTTTGGTTTGGTTGGTTAATTTTCCATAAGGACCATAGCTGCCTTTACTTGTGGAGGGTCCCACTACCTTGGTGCAGCCATGTTGGATCTTTTCTTGTTACTTATTTCCTGTCATAGATCATCCTTTACAAGGTGGTCCTCCTTTATAAACATAGAATATAATATGTGTGTACTACATACTGTATATTATATATAGTATATATTATATATATATATATATAACATAACTATACATGAGATAGAGATTGAAAAAGGTGAGATAAAATGTAAGGAAATGTCTTAAATAATTAAGATAGTTAAGATAATTTTGCTTAATAATAATGCTGATAATATTTTTATCAAAAGCACTATGATTGGTAGACAACCCTCAGAATGAGAAAAGATATTTGCTGGTTATGCTTCCAACAAAGGTCTTATAACCAGAATCCACAGAGAACTCAAGCATAGTAGCAAGAAGAGAACAAGTGATCCCATCTAAGTGTGGGCAAGAGACTTAAAGAGAAACTTCTCTGAAGAAGACAGATGCATGGCCTACAGACATATGAAAAAATGCTCACCATCCTTAATCATCAGAGAAATGCAAATCAAAACCACTCTGACATATCATCTAACACCAGTTAGATTAGCCCATATCACAAAATCCCAAAATCACAGATGCTAGTGGGGTTGTGGAGAAAAGGGAACACTACTACACTGCTGGTGGGAATGCAAACTAATACATCCCTTTTGGAAAACCATATGGAGAACACTCAGAGATCTAAATATAGATCTATCATTTGATCCTGTAATTCCTCTGTTAGGCATATATTGAGAAGACCATAAATCACGCTATAATACAGATATCTATACCAGAATGTTCACTGCAGCCCAATTCACAATCGCTAGGTCATGGAAGAAGCCCAAGTGCCCATCGACCCATGAATGGATCAATAAATTGTGGTATATGTACA
>CAUYQV010070860.1:0-46824 GCA_963574575.1 Galagoides demidoff
GTGGTTGGGCAACATTGCAGGGTACTAAATGCCACCAATTACACACTTTAAAACGGTGAATTTTATGTTATGTGAACTTTACCTTGATAAAGATAATCATTATAGGAAGACCGAGATCTTGGGGGTAATAACATTTATCAAAATGATAATAAGCAACATTTGGTGAGTGCTGGGTACTAAACCCTTCCCTAAGGTCTTTTTTTTTTTGAGACAGAGCCTCAAGCTATCCCCCTGGGTAGAGTGCTCTGGCATCACAGCTCATAGCAACCTCCAACTCCTGGGCTCAAGCGAGTCTCCTGCCTCAGCCTCCCAAGTAGCTGGGACCATAGGTGCCCGCAACAACACCTGGCTATTTTTTGGTTGTAGCCATCATTGTTGTTTTGGCAGGCCCAGGCTGGATTTGAACCCAGCAACCTTAGGTGTATGTGGCTGGTGCCTTAGCCACTTGAGCCACAGGCACCGAGCCCCTAAGGTCTTTACATCATCGACCGCTTTAATCCTCACAGCAGTAAGAATTGGGGCCATTTTTATTTTCATTTTACAGAGAAGGAAACTCAGGCACAATGACGCAACTTCCTGTCTGTGGATCAGGCAAAGTTGCGGGGTGGGGCCAGGTGTGGTGGGCACCCACGGAGCCCCTGCAAAGCTTCCAATTCCTAAGCTTTGTCCCCTTCTGCATTAATCATTTCTCTTGATTAAATACTAGTGGTGCATTCTGTGGGTCTCGTTGTGCTAAATTACATGGTAAGCGTGTCTTGCAAATTACACTCATTATTAGGAGCTACACGGCAACATTTATACTAATTAAGTTGGGTCTCATTTCTTCAGTTCTAATTTTAAACCACTGGCAGAGCCCCAGAGCCTTGTGTCCGCACATGGGCTGCCACAAATGGGTGGAGTGTGGTGTTCTTTTAATTTTCTCAAGATTATTTCATATTTAACAACTGTTCACTGACACCGAGTTGCTTCCTCTTTTGCTCCTTCTTCTTCTTTACACTATTATGAGGGTGAACGAAACAGAACACGATTTCAAAACAGGTCAGACCACAGGCCTCCAGAACTCACAGTGCTGATGGTTTTTAATATACCAGAAAACGTTTTTAAAAGTCCATTTTCCCAAAGCACAGCTGAATTTAAACATTTTTTTCCCAAAGACATAAAAATGACAACTACCAGTGTAATTAGGAGAACACAAAGAACCAGTCGTAGCAACGCTGGCTGTGCCCTCGGGGTCCTGCTCATGCAGGAGGGACGCAGAGCGGGAGGGACGCAGAGCGGGAGGGACGCAGAGCAGGAGGGACACAGAGCGGTTTCCGAAAAGCATTTCCTTACCCCTCACTCACCCAGCCAGGACGGTGCGACCTCACCGAGATCAAGTCACAGCCCGAGGTCTCACAGCAAGGAAATAATAATCCAGGATTCAAACTGGTGTCTGAGCCCAAGCCCACCCCACCTTTGATACAGGTGGTCCTGGGTTGCCGATGAGATTCGTCCTTAGGTCAGACGTACATGTGACTCAGACCTCCAATGAACGGGGCATAATAACAACAACAAAATCCAGCAGCGGCTCATATGTGGTACTAATAACAACAATACCCCATGTACTGTAACGATACATTACAAAACATTTCGATAGAAATGTGAATAAAGAATCTTAAAGGTTAACACCCACCTAACGCTCATCAGTGAGGCTGATAAGAACGCTGTGCTTATTTTGATCTTCTACCAAATCAATAGCCTTTCCATCTCAATAGCTAACCCACCATGCTGACACGGCCTCTGCCACAGTCCATGATTCTCACTTTATCCTTAACAATTGTCCTGACAGCCCAGGGCTTTCCCCGTGAACTGGCAGCTGCGTCCCCCCAGTGCTCACGTCTCCTTTGGCTTCATCATTACCACACTCCCTCTGCTGGAGGCTCACCTGGACTTCCAGGGGACTGTCCCCTCGGAGGCGGGGTCATCAGGTAAACACAGACTCACAGATGAAATGAAAGGGTCACGAGGAACGTGACGCTGCGTGAGAGCGACCAGAATATGAGGCCAGATGAAGGCGCGGCGCCACTGGACCGCGTACACACCGGGCAGGTTTGTTTACTAGTTCCTGAGTTATTGGCATAATTATTTAATGATCAATTATCTTCCTGTCAGGTTGCTGTAGCTGTGCATGCGCGTGTAGAGAGACACAGCACCCTGCACGTGAGACACGGCTCCCAGGGACGCAAGGGGACTCATGTGGCTCCATCCACCCCTTCTTTTGCATTCATGCGACAGGACTGCTTGAACATGTGCCCTGGGCCCCGCAGGGCTCCAGGATCTGGGAGGATAACCAGCAAGGCAGGTACTGGCCTGTGGTACGTTGGCGCTTCTTTTCCTGCTAACCCACGCTCCGCTGGCCTTATCCCACCCCTAGGGCCTCTGGAATTAGCTGGTGCACCCCAGTACTAACTTTCTCCTGAAGAGCACTGTCTCACCCACACCCTTCCCTGGACAGGTCTCCTGAAGGTGGTCACCTTCCACAAACACCTTGGAAACACTCTGTCCTCACCCATGGCCCCCGATGGTCCCCCCTCCCACCTTGACACCCCCCATCTCCCTGCACTGGGAGGACACAGCAGCAACAGACAGACACGCAGTGCAGGGCTAGCAGAGCACGCACCCTCTCAGGTCAGCTCAGCGCCTCCATCAGCACACATCAGCAGAGGCGATGGCAGGGACTGTGGTCACCCAGGTGCTCACAACCCTACCTGGACTCGCAGCTCCTGAGGCAGTACAGGTGTGTGCCTTCCAGCCTGCACAGATCAGATACAGGGGCCCTGCCATGGCCCCTGCTGCTGTCACCAGGATGGGAAAGAGGAGAGACTGGGGGAGAGCCCTGGACCCTCAGAGCCCTGGACTTGGTTGGAGGTGGACACCGAGCTTCCTCATGCTTGTGCAGCTTAGTGTCCTGGGTGTTGCTGATACTAAGAACTTCCACGTGTGTTACCTTCCAGAACATTCTAGCACTCCGTGCAGGGTCCCCAGGGTTAGGAAAGGGAGGCCACAGTCCTTAGTTTGCTCCTGGGAGGAGATTCCTCAGGGACCAGGCCCTCGCAGGTGCTAGCCCCACCTGGGCACCGGGATCCGGGGCCTGCCTGGGGCTCAGAAGCAGGAGGCACCCCGGGGCCTGGGCGGCTGAGTGAACTGCACAGCCCACCAAAAAGGCCCCGAAGAAGCGATTGTGAGAGTCAGAGGATTTAAATCACCACCAAAAAGGAGTGAAGTCTTAAAAAATGCTCCAGTCCACCAAGAGCATGATTAGGATCAAATACCAAGCACAGAAAGTCCGGGCACCCTAACTGTGCCCGCAGTTTGCCTGCCTCGGGCCTCTCTCCAGCATACCGAGAGCCAAGCTGCTCAGCCCAGAGGTGACTTTAAAACCAAATGCTCCTTAAGAACTTGGCATCTCCATAACATCATTGCCTCGCTGGCCTCTGTGTGCTGCCCCACACAGGGACACACACACACTCACACACACAGACTTCTCTTTACACAGAACAGGTGGCTGGGACCTGAATTGAACAGAGGGAAGCCCTTTCATGTGACAGGTAAAACACGACAAGCTCTCTGACATGGAATTGTCAAATATTATTTTTTTAGCATGAACAAAATATAGCAGATATTTAAAATGAACTGGAGATTCCACTCATGATGTTTTACGTGGAGGTTCAGAGCTCAGAGACTCCCCACCATCCACAGCTCTGAGTGCAGAGGGCCAGCGCCCCAAGGCAGGGCCCTGAACACCATCAGTGGGTGGTGTCTGCGTGCTGGTGAGCGAGGCTTCGGAGAACTCTTACGGTACCAAGGATGACTCTTCTCCAGAGAGAAACGCACGAGTTCACAGGGCCTCCTGCACTTGGCAGGAAGGAGACTGCGGTTCGGGATAAACGGACTCAACTGAAGCACCAGGCAGAATGGAAGCTAATATTTGTTCTCAGCAGGAAGCTTGTTCTCACGTAAGTGAGTATCAAAACAATTCAGAGCTGAGCTGTACCTGCTTACCCACAGAGTGGCATCAGCAATTTACAAACAATGTGAGCGTTCATCACACACCCAGTGGCTACGAAAGAAAACCTGTACTATTCATCCAGTAGGATACAGTCTTAAACACAAGCTGTACGCCTAGAGAGAGAGCTGGGGGAAGGGGGGGGGGAGAGAGAGGGAGAGGGAGAGAGAGAACCAAGCTAGAGAAAATCTCTCCCTCCAGTTTCGTGTTGTGACATTTCAAATCACTGGTTAGGCAGCTTCATATCAAGTGTTTCCTAAAATGCCTTCAACATTTTCATGTCAGTTGAAGGATGCATGTCCAAAATTTTAAGCACGTTCTCTCCACTTAAAGAAAATTAATTCTTATATTTTAAGTGCAAGAGAAACTACGTATCTGTCAGATAGCAAATCTAATAAAGCAGGAAGACACAAACAGGCGCAAACCACCGGCCCACCACCTGACAGATGCTGCGTCCTTCAAACTGGGGGAGTGAGCTCACCCACAGCCCTGACGCTGGGATGCTCCTCAGTTACCAATGAGTACAATATTTGATATTAAATTAAAAACTGGTGGAAATGGCATTTTTCTCGCAGTCTAAACCAGCAACAGAAGGAACATTCTGGAAATCCCATTTCCCATCTGTATCGTGCATCCGTGGATACTTACAGAGCCCCACAGCCCCTAGGTGATCAACTCGTTCAAACCCATGTCTGCAGCCCCGGAGTCTTGTCAGCCGATAATCTCAACATTTCGAAGCAGCTACTGGCGCGAGAGGCTTGGCATTATTTAACGTGGGTTTTCCCTTTGTAAATTCCCTTCCGAGGCTGGCAGCTGCTGGCAGTCCTGCTATGTCACTGGAAGTCAGAGCAAAAGTCCAGCAGGAGAACATTTATAGGCGAGACCGCTCATCTCTAGTTGAAATAAATGCTCAAAGATAAATTTATAATTCACAGCAGCATGGTGAATTTAAGTTTAAAATAAATCAGCAAGAAGCGAGGCATGGAATCTGGTCTAGCTGCCACGAGCAGTGCAGCCCGATCCGGGGTGCTGCAGGCGGCAGCCCCAGCTGGGTGATCAGGGTCCTGTCCTGCACCGAGCAGGGATGGGAACCAAAGGCCCGAGCAGACCACTCCGGGACAAGGTGGATTCCAGGCCCACAGGGAGGGGGGAAGAACAGTGAGCACCTCAGTCATGATTCCCCCTGTGGTTCAGGTTTAGTTTCCAAATAAGTCATCGCGGACACATGTTCAAGGCCAGTCAGAGGAGAACTGAACTGAACTCCAATACGATCAACGACAGAAAACTAGCACCTTCCCTCAGGTGTGAGCTAGAAGGGTTCTTTTGATCATAGTAAGAACTTTGAACGTGAGCGAGGTCTACCTTCTAACAAATTTTAAGTGTACACAAGTGTCAGTGAGGACAGGCAGCAGACTTGCATAACTGAAACTGCACACCTGATGAATCACAACTCACCGCTTCCCCCTTTTTCAGCCCAAAGAGTGATGCTCGTTCAGGCGCGGTGCAGCTGGAGAGAGAACTTCTCCTAACAAAAATACTTTTTTTTTCTTTCAATAGTTACTTCCTAAAACAAAAAGGGAAATGTACTCTCAAGCTTTACTCTTTATTCTGTTATCTGAACAGCGTAAGCTCCTGCAGCTGCCTCGTCTCAGCTGGTTCTCCTGGGACAAAGTGAACCTTTTCTTACACGGTGTCTTCATGTCACCTTCTGTGGGGCCAACCACGGAGTACGGAAACCTCAAAAAGAAGTCTCCTTCCCAGAGACCTGGTGAGCGCCGTGGGCACGACAAATGTGGGCTCACTGGGCTGGTGGCTCTAACGCGATTTCAAATCTTTCTGAAGGACAGGGACACACGTGCACCAAGGCGGCACACTGTGTGGGGAGAATGGTTTGCTCTGATGGCCCCACTTTTTTAGGAAGACAATTATAATTTCTTGAGCTGTCCCAGTCAGTCACTTTAATTTCCTCCCAAGAATTTGATTTGAGGCATGGTTTACTAAGTACTTCCTCTGGGCCCTGGACTCTGCTAGATATTTCTATACTCCATGTCTTCCAGTTCACAATTATTTCTGCCTCCGATAAACAAAAATAATCCAAACAGGAATAGAAAGCCTCTAAAAGATGGCAGCACGCTTCAGCAACGTTCCCAGAGATGTGTTCTGTGGGGGCTGCAGGGGACAGTGACCAGGCTCTGACCAGGGGGATGGAACGCCCTCGGAGCTGCGGCTTCAGCCTCCCAGATCTCTGCCATGCTGTGCTGGGTGATTTAGATTATCACACGAGTTGTCTGCAAATCCATTTATTTTCTGAAAACTCCCCTTCCCATTCATTTTCTGTTGATAAGGAATTTCTGAAACAATCATCGAAAACCATCTCTACTGCAGACAGCCAGCGCTACTGACTGCAACAGGATTTGAGATCTCTCTTATTCCCGAAGGGGACCATTATTTCCACCGGTTGCCATGGTGATGTTGCGGCACTGCTGCCGTGCGTGCCACTGCTTCCCACTGCAGTCACACCAGACGCTTAAATCAAGCCATTTGTGTCACGTGGTCCTGGCCATAAAACTTAGTTAATCGAACTCTCAGCTTCCTCACACAGTGGGGACCAACAGGGACAAATGGAAGTGTCCGTGCACACACACGGAAATGGGACAGGTGCGGCATGATTTAAAAAAATGAAGGAACATTGCAAATACATGAATTTAGTCCTTGATTAAGCAATTCCAGGAGAGAGTCATTGCTATTATCAACAACTTGAGAAATGTAAGAGAAAAGTAAGTACTAGAAACGAGAAACTACACATTTTTATGACTGGGAGTTCACATGAATTGAACTTTTGCCATATTCACTTTTAGAATATGCTTACTCCCCCCATTTGTATATCCCTTAGCTTACCTTTTATTTGTAACTTGTACACACAGAAAAAAAAAAACAAACATATAGGTAAACCCCCGCACAACACTCCTGAGGTCTCTAACCTCTGAACCCTGGCTTAAAAGTACATATGAATATTACTAATTCTACTTTCCAGTCTTCTAAAATAACAGACTAGCCCAGTGTGGAACTGGACTTGAGCTCAAGGATCCTGCCCATGAGTCCAGGTGTGGCAGGGAAGTCGATGCCCTACAGCCCCGCACCAGCAGAGGGGTGAGTGTGGCAATTACCTTGAAAAGGGGGTCTCCCTTGGGAGCACCTGGACTTTGTAATTGCATCGTGTGCTGGGTGCTCAGGGCCAGCAGCCAGGGTCCTTAGCTCTGCTGCCAATGCTCCTGAGAGCTGCTGTGGCTCCTGGCAAGGGTGTTAACCACCTGGACTGGACTTCACAGGCTGCTGTTTGGAAAAGGCAGGTAATTTACTGAAGACAAACTTCAAGCGAAATATTGAATCCAAGTTGGCCCAAATTCATTGTCAGCCTGAGTCTGAATTAGGTTGACTGTCACATTGTGGTCTCCTCCGCTCCCCCATTTGTTTGTTTGGGGGCTTTGCTTTATGTGCCCTCCCTCCCTCCCTCTCTCCCTTCCATCCCTCCATCTTTCCTTTCCTTTCCTTCCTTCCTTCTTTCTTTCTTTTTTTTTTTTTTTAGCATGAAATTCTTAAAGATTTACCTGGCTCAACACTGAAAATGTTTGCTGTTTTAGAAATATATATTTTAAAAAACCCTCCCAAACTCCCTCCACATAGAAAGAATGCTGAGGCTGACCAGGCGCACTTCCAAGACCGCACTTCAGAAGGAAGGGAGAGATGTGGCCTCTACAGGGACTCCCAACAGCCAGGGTCCACCAGCCCTGCTTCTGTGAGTGCACGGCCTGGGTGCACTTGGTTTGCATTGCGTGGGCATCTCCGGGTCTCCTCCTCCAGGGGAAAGAGGAGTTTCCATGAGCTTAGCTGCTGCCCTAACGGGGTTGAGAGCTGAGGCTGGCAGGCTGGAGGGATGCTACTTGGGCAGGAACGGCTGGCCTGGGTTCCACAGTGAGGTACCCTGAGCAGAGAAACCGGGAAGCTGCAGAAGTGTACATTTTGAAGGGGATTCTCAAGTTGGAGATTCTATTATTAGAAATGGGCAATTAGATCAAACTTTAACGCAATAGTTAATGAGACTTGGGAAAAATAGAGGTACCACCACCGCCTTCCTACCCTGTCCACTGGAGCAACACACAACCAGTCTCTGTTCCAGATCCTCTCTTAAGGGTTTATTTTCTATCGTGAGAATAATGATTTGGACAGGGAAGGTTTTACGATCTCCCCCTTACCCTCTTTTTGGATGAATGGGTATCCTGCACCCTTCAAACCACCTTTGGTGAAAACAGGTACAGTTGTATGTTGCCGGGCAACAGAAGCTTCTGACATTGCTGGCCCTTCTTAGAAAATCCCTCTCCCTTCCAAATAATTAGACATCATTCACTGCTCTACATCCACACAGGAGACTTGCCATCATCTTGAAGAGAAAAGTGAACTACACTGATGCCCAGCAACAAGATGCCTTCGGCATGAATCTTCCCAGAGAAACTAGGCTCTTGGACACCACAGTGGGCATCTCAGACAGGAGGAGGTGGGCTGGCTGGCCTGCTGAGCCTCAAAGAAGCCTCCTTCCTTCACACTCACACGCATTGTGTAAACAGAAGTCAAATCCACGTAGTTCAAGTGGGTATGAGATACTTTGCAGTGTGTTTGCACGTGTAGAGCTGGAATAAACACAGACCGAACGCCAAGTGAGGCACCTGAGACAATCAGGTTTATGACCTGACAATTCCCTTCAATGCTCAGAGAATTGGCCACATTTTCAAGCAACTGCCTACTTTAGCATCCTGCTATCCCATCCAGAAGAATTAATACAGTATTTCAGCATCACTGGGAAACGGGTTTTTGTGTGGGTGCTTATGACAACTTATTGTTAATGAGCTCACAGAAAGCCTCGGATACTTTCCCCCCACCTCTCTGCCATCAGGGTCCAGACCATTAGCTAAGTCCTGGCTGGGCAATTCCGTGGAGAACTCAGGAAGCTGCTGAAACCTTTTCAGTGGAGGCCCTAGAAGGCATGTGACTCATTTGCTGAGAGACAGCCCAGTAAGAGCTGAGCTGGCTTCAGACCCGGTCTTCTGTGGGCCATGCCCACATTCTGCCAACCTCCGTCTGCATTTCCCTTCCTGGGGGTGGGCCACTGTGGACTAACCTCCTTGGCTCAGAATGGAGAAAAACGGCTCCATCTAGTTCAGATGCTAACAGCAGGGACTTAAAAGTCAAATGGACCAAGGTTTAAGTCCAGCCTATCATGGTGCAAACTAGCAGTGTGACCTTGGGCCCAGCACAGGACTGAACAATGAGTGTCAGCCAGACCCAACTCCCAGGTTAAAGAGGGCAGGTGAGCCACACACTTGGATCCAGGGAGCTCTGGGTGCCTCAGAGCTCTGCTATTACTTCCTACATCAAGCTGCTGGAATCACTGGTCCTACCTTTCTAGTCTTGGGGAAAATACATGAATGACTAAGATGACTGAAGAAGATATGGGCAGCCCCTGTGGCTCAGTGGGTAGGGCGCAGGCCCCATATACTGAGGGTGGCAGGTTCGAACCTGGCCCCGGCCAAACTGCAACAACAACCAAAAAAGAAAAGAAAAGAAAGAAAGAAAATACTAGAAACTTAGCTGAAAAGGTATGAATGTGCAAAATCAATCATGCTGGCCTAAACTGATCTGGTGTCATGACGTGGGAACTCAGAATTCACCCTGTGGGTTTTTGGCTAGCAGATCAAACCCTCTGAATTTCAAGCATGTAAGCTTTGGCAGTTTTGCAGCCTACCCTCAGAGAAAGCATTACATTCAGAAACAGAGCCTTGCCTTCTCACTGCTCTTCCCCTGGGAGTCCCATCAACTCCAGAATCCCTGAGACACGCTCTTGCCCTGGACCTTGGGTTCCTACGACTCTGTGTGTTGATGACATCTCCAAAGCTTCTGGTTGCAGAGGCTCCTCCAGTGGGGCCCTTCCTTGCCACCTCCCAGCTTGGGTTCTGAATACATTTACTAAAAAGGAAAGCACACTGGGCTCTCCAGGGAAATGGATTAAGGAAAACCCAGAAGGCCAGGCAGCAAGGCCCCCAGAAGGTCACTGACAAGGGTGCAGGTTTACCTCAGGAGTGTACTTGGTGCCATTCATAATTCCTGCATACTCAGAGCTCAGGAACTGGGGGACATAGCCAGGTTTTGAATGGGGGGCCACCCTGGCTCTCTGGAGTGGTGGCCTGCCTGCCAGCTGCTGTCCCTCTGCCCTGATGGGCTAGGGAACTGCTGTCAGATTCACTGTTCTTAGAGTATTCTATCTACACATTTATCCACCACAAGGGTCTCATCTTAGACTACCTCTTTAAGTGGCTGATTTAAAAACAGCCCTTTTCTTTCTTTCCTTTTCTTTTTTTTTTTGAGACTGAGTCTCACTGTGTCGCCATTGGTAGAGTGCTCTGATGTCACAGCTCACAGCAACCTCAAACTCTTGGGCTTACTCAATTCTCTTGCCTCAGCCTCCCAAGTAGCTGGGATTATAGGTGCCCATCACAATGCCTGGCTATTTTTTGTTGTTGCTGTTGTAGTTGTCATTGTTGTTTAGCAGGCCCAGGCCAGGTTCGAACCCACCAGCCCTGGTGCATGTGGCCAGTGACCTAACCACTTAGCTATGGGCACCAAGCCCAGAGCCCTTTTCAAGAACAGAAGTTCAATGCTAGCAGGTGGCTTTGATTGATGGACACATCCTTTAGTGCTCAGGAATCCTGGGGATAGAGGTTAGACGGCATGGAACGGCCACTGTATAGAAACTCAAATGGAACTGAAACGCGCAGGCCTCGTGCAGCAGGGGCCAGGCAGACCCCGGGCGAGGCTCCTCCTGCATTCGGGCAGAGCACGCACAAGCACCAGGTGGCCCATCTGACGTCTGCCCGCATGGCCACAGCATAGAGCGCCACAGCAGTGAGAGAAATGACCGAAGCCAGTCTGGCGTGGGACACAGAGCATCGCTGAGGATTGCTGGAGACGCTTTGGGATGTTCACTGACCTCATCAACTTATTTATGCTTGCACCAAAACGGACATAAAGCCGTGTAGAGAGGGTTAGACTTCATTCATGCATCCACCTAAAATTCTGTGGGTGCCGCTGTGTGAGGGAGGAGGGACAAGATCCCTGTCCCTTGGGGCCTACATTCCCATGGGGGAGGGAGGGGATAAATACCACAGCTCCCAAGAGTGGGGAGAAAGTAAAATGTGGAGGCAGAAATAAGCTGGGGCTGGGGCTTGGGTTGGGAGCATGGGATGCGGAGGGCAGGGAAGGCCTTTCCAGAAACTAATGATGGACTCGGAGAATTGATTTGGCATTCTTGCTATAAACAAACCACTCTGCCCTGGAGGAGAAAGTCTTTCTGCAAACCACACGAGGTGAGCACTCCCTGCCCTGACCCCCATGAAGTGATACTTTCCACTGTCACCTCCATGGGGTGAGCACTCTCTATTCTGACTGCCGGGGGTGAGCACTCCCCACTCTGACCCCCGGGGAGTGCTCCCCGCTCTGACTGCCGGGGGTGAGCATTCCCTACTCTGACCCCCGTGGAGTGCTCCCCGCTCTGACTGGCGGGGTGAGCACTCCCTGCACTGACCCCCCTGTCTCCTCCTAGGGCTGGCTCCAGGTCTGTGATACAGAGCAGTCGCTCAGGCCCTCACTCAGAAGTGCTTACAGCCCTGCACCTGCTGCCTGGAAATGCATCATAGTAATTATCTCTGAGTGTGTGTTTTGTAGGTAAGGTCCAGTGGGGTGATGGGTCACCTGTCAAGGACATGGTGCACCTGGTCCCCATCTTCTGCCCCCACTGTGGGTTCACTTGTTCACTGCCTGGCCCCACCAGCATCAAGACCACCTTTGTTCCCTGCAGGGCCGCTAGCCCAGGCCCAGCTGGGTTGGGTTGGGCCCGATGCCTGCTCTCCACCTTCCAAGTGGAGGCATGAGAGTATCCCGGAGCCCGAGGGTGTGACATTGAACAGGAGTAAAAGACCCACTAGGACGCTTCAGAGAGGTATAGAGAAGAAAGGAAAATGCTCTTCTCCCGGTTTTGGAAGGAGCTACTCTGGGTTTTAGGTACCAGCTAAGAGCTGCCCCAGGCACTGCAGAGAATGAAGACAGGGAGCTGACCTCCCCACTGGGCTCCCACCAGCCGTCCAGTCGGCCTTGCCAAGGGCACCTGTCAGCCCTGGGTGCTGGCAAGCCAGGGATTCAGAGACAACAAGGCCACTCCTGTCATCCTAGGAGTGGAGACCCTGGCCCCCACTCTGGTCACCGTCGGGCCTGGGACCCTCATCAACCAACCAGGCAGTGGTTTCCAGTTATGTGTCACACGTTATATAAATGACGGATAAAGCAGAAAACAGGAGCCAGGTGAAAAATGAGGACTCCCTTCCCAAACGCCTGGATGTGGGCTGGGCTTTCTGACCAGGAATTTGGGTTTCTGAAGAGGTATTTGGATTTGTTACTTGGTACTAAGTTTTCTAACCAGATACTTGGACTTCTAACCAGGTATTGGGATCCCTAATGCACTACGCCGACATCAGACATAGCTGCTGGTTTTCTGGAGGCAGTGTCTGGATTTCTGATGCAGAGACAGCAGAGGGAACAGCCCTGGCTGTCCCAGGCCTGCTGTCTGGCCCTGAGGGTGCACAGGTGTCTCCTGAGCTCCAGCAGGCCAGGGAGAGCAGGTGGGCGGCTCCCTGAGACAGGTGTCTCCTCCCTAGGGATGCTCAGCTCAGGGAAGCCCTGAACCCACGCCTTAGATGCCAGGTTAACAGTAGAATATCCCCAAGGAAAGCAAACCCCAGCTACCGTCCCTTGTACTTTTTACTGTCCTCACCTCTAACAGAGACCATGTTTTGTGCTATTAAATTTGTGCTAGAACTTTTCCATTTCTTCTGAGAGACAGAATCCTATGGGCTTACAGAGGTGGTCCGGTTGCCCGCTGGACCAGTGCCCTTAGAAGGTGAGGACTTGTTGACAGCCACATAGCTAGAGAGGACAGACACTCAGGCTCCTGCCCCCACCCGCGCTGGCCAGACCTCTGCTCCCTTTCCGATTCTGATGCTTTTCCACGCCCACCTCACTGAGTCGTCCAGCTGTCCTGCCTTTTCCCTTACTGTTTCTGACTTGTGCCTCTACCTGCTGTCTCTGGACACCTTTGTGGGCTGTGCCTGCCATCCTCACGGATGTCAGAGCTCTTGGGTACCACTCAGTAAACACTGATGCTGGGGGGCCAGAGTGATGGGATGATGGGCCAGAGGTGCTGGGTGAGGGGATGAATTTGACCACTTGTCTGGCGGCCTCACTTGTCTGGGCTCAGGCCAGGCTGGAAGGCCTCTGTGAAGACGGGTGGCCAGTGCTTCAGATCCTTCCTGCAGGAGCCGTGGTAAAGGGCCAAGGAGAGAAAACAGTGTGGCGAGGATGGGGCCAAGGCAGGAGCTGAACAGCCTGTGGTGCTACAGGCAGTCGGACCCTGGGTTAAGAACAAAATAGGCTCTGTAGGTTTGCTTTTAAGTTGAATTTGTATGTAGGTCAGAACAGGTACATTCCCCTATTACCTGTTGTAGCTTCTGTTCGTAAGTACAAGTTGTCTGTAAGTCAGATGTTTGTACCTCCCTTCATAAGTTGTATGTAAGTCGGATGTTTGTAACGTGGGGACTTACTGTAAATTTTCAATCAGAAGGGATTGGCAGAGGCCAGCTGAGTGAACCCAGGCCACTGGGAGTGACCAGCGTGGGCAGGCAGGAAGCCCCAGCCGCACTGTGGGGTGACAGATGGTGTCACTGGCTTCCTATGAGGGAACCTGCCACACATAAAACGGACTGGCTTTGTACTGCCCCTTGAAAAAATTACACAACTATTGAAAATATTTCTGCAGAAAGAAATGTTTTTGGGTGCTGAATGAGACAGGCTGCTTTTCTGGAGAGCATGACTGTCCTATGATGATGTCATCACTGAGGTTTCTCACGAGCCCGGGCAGGTTTAATGCCTTCTCTTAAGTGACATTACTGTGTCCCCTGGTCTCAAACACCGAGTGCCACGTTACTCAGTTTATATCAAAAAGAATTTTTAAGAGGAAACATGACTTAATTCTCAGCTCAACAGGAGGAAAACATACAGCCATGGGTAGTGAATCACTCATTAAAAATTAAATCAATCCACCCACAACGGGAAACAGCACAACAGACTGTCAGCGTTGGCTTCAAATTGGAAGGAAGCCAAAAATAGGTTTTGAGACAGCGGTGCCTCTGAATTTGATCTTGCTCAAATTGTGTGCAGTGGGGATCTCTAACTTCATTTGGGCGACACACACCTTCGAGCCTGTCCTCTGCTGAGAACACCCCTAATGGGAGGCGCGTGGTGTTGGGGTTTCCATGGTTTCTGATGGCATGAAGAGATCTGCCTTCCCGGTGAATCACGGCCTCAAGTAACAAACCATCACGTGGCCCCCAGAGCCACCGCCAGAACGGATCTCAGAACAGTGGGAAAAACACCTTTGTTGCACTAACATTTCTCCCAGGGTTTTAAAATCAAAGCCCACGGATTCCCAGCTTTTACTTCCAGAATATAAGCAACATTATGAAAAGGAAATGATAGTCTTTCAAATAAGAATTTTCCACTAATAAAATTCTCTGTTTTTTTCTCCCACTTCTCTTGGAGACATGAGTGAGGAGCACAGATGAGGGAGGGGGAGAGGCAGCCCCACAGGACTGTGCTGCTGCTTCTAAGCAAAGATTATAAAACATTTACGTCGTGCTGTGCAGTCACGGCTGGCACACGGCACGGGCGACTTTCCAGGGATTTACGCTGTTAACTCCAAATGCAGATAAGCATCCCCCTAAATCATCACTCTTCATGCCTTGAAGAGATCGTTAAGAAATTCTCACCCAGCTCTTTACGTTTTGGACAAAGAATGTGTGACTCAAGGCAGTGCAGGCCCAAGTCTCAGCCGTTCAACTTTCTAGCACTGAACTATTTCTATCCAATCCTTTTTATATGCTCCTGAGCAAAGCACACATTTACACTTGCTAGAGAAAGAACTCCAGTCTTGGCCTTACAAGCAAGATTTCCTGATGTCTAAGCTAGGAAGCAGCATCTCAGATTTCAAGAGCTTGCAGGAGGATGAGCCTGCAGGGGGCACCTGATAAACCCTCTGTGAGTAAACAGACCAACTACTGGCCAGGCTGAGAGGAAATGTGGCAAGCCTGTAAAAAAAGATTAGTGAGCTGGATTTAGTCAGCAGATAACACGCAGAAATCGCTGGGAAGCTTGGCCAAGATCAACTCCAGTGATTATTAAGCTGTTCCAAAATATAATTATCTACCAGCAAACTGTTTGCAGAATCTACAGGAAATGGTCTTATTTGTTAATGTTCTCTGTCACTTGCATAACTGTAAAATAATATTTTTCACAATGGAAATTTTTTCTTTGGCAGGTCTGAACCTCACCTTTGGTGGTGCTCCTGAGAGCTGGCAGGCCTGCCTGCTGGAGAGGGGTGCTGTGAGTTTGTGGGCACACTGGAGGACACTGCTGCTTCCTCTGGACCTGGCCCCCGACTCACCTCTCCAGCCTGCCTATATCTCTGTTTCCTTATCCCTAAGCCAGACGTGACAGTGCACACCTGGACTGTCCCTGGGGTATTTATGAGATTCAAAGGAAGTAGTAAATCTGAGCACAGCTTGTAAAGTGCCCTATGTACATATATCTTATCATAAATGCAATTTATGTTTTAAGAATAAAGCATTCAAGCCTAGCAAAATAGGAAATAGATCAAATCCTGTTTTTCCAAATAATTTCCACAAACATGGTATTAAAAACATCATTTCTTAGCAGGGACATGGTAACATGAGAGTTTGCAAATATATATTAGATGTAATACGTGTATCTTTAGTATATGTATAGAGCATGAACAGGAAACCTGCACCATTTCTAATACATGCAACAGAGCAACCTCAGCAGAGTTGTTTGGAACCAGAAATATCATTAACGTATATTAAAAAAGTTTAGAATTCTGGCTTGGCACCTGTACTCAGTGGTTAAGGTGCCAGCCACATGCACTGGAGCTGGTGGGTTTGAACCTGGCCCAGGACTGCTAAGCAACAATGACAACAACAACAACAACAACAACAACAAATAGCCGGGCGTTGTGGGGAGCACCTGTAGTCCCAGCTACTTGGGAGGCTGAGGCAAGAGAATCACTTAAGCCCAAGAGTTTGAGGTTGCTGTGAGCTGTGACACCACAGCACTCTACCAAGGGTGACACAGTGAAACTCTGTCTCAAAAAAGTTTAGAATTCAATCAGCCCTTATCATAAAATAAACATAAATCCAATTTGGGGGCATCTGTTTATACTCATTTCTATGCAAAACAAGGAGAAAATATAGGCGGAGAACCCAATGTGCCCCCGTGTGCCACACAGTTTCAATCAGCACTTCCCCAGAGAGCCTTCCATCCTAACATGTCAGAGACTTTACACCAAACTTGGCAGCATCCCAAGGAGCTTCACAAAGTCACTGCCAATTGCCATGTTCAAGCATGTGATCTTATCTCCTGTTGCTCTGTGTCCTGATTCACAAGGACACCCCCAGGATGGAGCTGCAGGTGAGGGTGAGCCTGATGTCAGGTGGGATCGGCCCACCCTGTTCCCTGCACCTGGGCACCATACCTCATCCTGACACCGTGGCCCAGAGGGCCTGAGGCCGCTCTCTGTAACTCACGCACCCAGAGGGCTTATAAGCTGCCCGCCTTATTTTCCCTATTGTGAACGACGCCACCCCTTGGGCAACTGCAGCTGACACCGGCACCTATTTCTACAGTGTCCTTCCCAGGCAGGAAAACCTTACAGGCCAAGTGTCCAGTCCAGCTCCCCTCAGGACCTGACGACAAGCTCTGAGGAGACCGGCTCGTTGTTCTACTGCCCAGGTTCCTCACACTCTCTTAGCGTCACTTTTAATTAAAATGCCACTTCACAAATCTAGCTGTTAAGGAAGATTAAGAGAGCAGTTTTGAATAGAAAAATAGGAAATGTCCAACTTACGATAGGTAGGATTTTCCTATGTCATCCAGCCAGCCCTGGACCTCAACAATCATTAGAGACTGTTTTTCTGAACCCCACCGTGGACTGCTTGCCGTCTGACAGCCCACCAGCTGCAACAAAGCAGTCCCCCTCTGCCATGCCCAGCACATTACCAGCTGAGCTACGGTGGATCAGAATCGGTTTCCAGGCCCATAAACCCGGATTTCCTGCACAGAGCAGGATAACGTTAACTGAGGTGCTTGCCAAGTTTTCATTTAATATTCTTTACCCTAATGTTTAGATATTTTAAAAATTATATTACAGGCAACCATGACATAAATCCAAGGTGACGAAAAAGGTTCCCCTTTACCTCTTTTGCCACTGGGATGACACTGGAAAGCCATTCTGCCCGGGGAGAATCCATGCTTCCCTGTCAGCTGAAAAGAATTTCTCCAAGAATTCCACCCCTGGGTCTGCTGTGACCTCTGTGATGAGACAGGAGTTTATATAGGGAATGCATGTTCCTATTTCCTAGCCGAGGTGGAAACTGTGACTGATTAACACCCATGCCTTTGTTCTGTGACGAATGATTACCCAGTGGACTCTTTTAGAAGGTACTTCTTGGAAGAATGTCGAAACTTTCCTGGGAGGCAGCTCCGGGAATGGGAATGGAAATACAATGGAGGGGGGCGGTTAATTGTTTGTCATCATTAGATCCAGAGGCAAAGCTTCAAAGCTTCTGACTTCATTCAGTGGGAGAGTTAGTTCCCCTGTCGGGAGACACTGCTGCTTGGGTAGGAAACCCATGGAAGGCGCTGATGCTCATAAAACATCCACATACGGGGCAAAAGGAGGAAAAGGAGTCACGGAAGTTAGAAAGTTTAATTTGTCCTGAGCTACACACATCAGGACACTCTTTGCTTTCTGCAATTCATGCGGCCAGCACAGAACACACAGCTCCTGCGGCACCATCAACTGGTCACCCTGCTGATGCAGAGGGGAAGCCTGCTCAGAGCATAGACTGAGCCCTACTCAGAGGACAGACTGAGACCCTGCTCAGAGCATAGACTGAACCCTACTCAGAGGACAGATTGAGCCCTACTCAGAGGAGAGGAGAGACTGAACCCCTGCTCAGAGCATAGACTGAGCCCTACTCAGAGGACAGACTAAGGCCCTGCTCAGAGCATACACTGAGCCCTACTCAGAAGACAGACTGAGGCCCTGCTCAGAAGACAGACTGAGCCCTACTCAGAGGACAGACTGAGGCCCTGCTCAGAGGACAGACTGAGCCCTACTCAGAGGACAGACTGAGGCCCTGCTCAGAGGACAGACTGAGGCCCTGCTCAGAGGACAGACTGAGCCCTGCTCAGAGGGTAGACTGAGGCCCCGCTCAGAGCACACACTGAGGCCCCAAGCTTTATTTTAGAACTTACAAATCTTTTTTCTGCCATGGCAGTCATATCAAAAAAGAAAAACAAGTCAAAAGAAAAAGAAATTACACTTGGTAGAAGTGATAGAGGAGGAAGAAGACCAAGCTAGTGAATGAATATTCTCAGTAAATTTTAAAAAGAAAAATCATTGTGACTTGACATTAGCACTTTAATTTAGTTTTCTTTTATTCCTTGGGTGTTTCTATGAACCAAGAAAAACAGGAAAGTTTCAGCATCATTTAACTTTACTTACTAGTGGGCACCCTTAGGTGTAATGATATATGCCCTCAAGGAGTCTGGCGAAAATATTTAAACCTTGATTATGTGTGTTTTATAAATTCTTCATTCTGAAATTCCATTGCATTAAATACCATGTAACCAAGACCCAAAGAGGTTCAAGCATTCTCCATTTGAAAGAACTTTGGTCATATTTAATCCCTGACATCAACTACAGTGTTACTTTCACAGATCTGTTGTTAAATGCAAAGAATGAGAAAAAAAATCACAATGAGTGGCTTTGCTCAAAAGACCCTTCGTAATCTAGTTTAACAGGGAAAAAGACTCATTTGTGGAAGTCAAATATAAATATAGAGGTTTTAAAACTCTATATTTCCTGGCTGATTACCAGTAAAAGGAACTCCTTCTCCCAAGTAATAGAGTACCAGTACAGATGTTACAACTCAGTGAAACGCCTTCTCTAAAGTTTAGAAACAGTTTCAACAATTCGGTGATTAAGTTAACGAAAGTAGCAGCGATCTTACCTGGGGTCATCTCCCCTAAATGTCACAAGAATCCAGGAAGTGCTGAACAGAGGAGAGAAAAGGAGGCTTGCACAGGTTGGAGTGTTCCCTCTCACAAGAGTTGGGGGGGCTTTGCTGCAGCTGGCCCGCCAGGTGTGCCCGGTGGCTGTGGGGTGACTGCTGCACAGCCCCCAACCTCAGGGAGCTTACCTGCCTTGCCCAAGGTGAACTATTTATTATTTAAATCAGTTTAGTTCTAACTGATTCAAAAGTGCATTTCTAAACCCACACGTTAGAAAGAAGTTTCTATTAGTCTAACTCTTGAATCTCTGGATCAAGTCTCAAACATTTAACAATGAAAATACCAGTGGCTGAGAGACGATCTGATATGTTCCCCTGGTGGCCCAGCAGGCAGGATTCAAACAAAGGCAACCCATGAGGCCACGCGGATGACAGGCTCACGTTTCCAAGCCTTTCCTCTTGTCGAAGAAAAAGACTCTCAAAATCGGAAGCACTGTTATCCAGGAACTCAACATCTCCCTAAAGTAGAATTTACTTTCCTACTGAAATGGGGGCACAGGGTGCAACCAGGAAGGGGGAGGTGCCGCTGAAAGCTGCTCTGGCTCCAGGTCGTGAGGGTGGGATCTGGGAGGCCGAGGCAGTCAGCTCCCCCACAGATGCCCAGTTACCTGCAGGCAGGACCCTCTCTCTGAGCCTCCTGCTGGGACAAGGCTGGGGAGGTGGAGGAGCCCCGGAAGCACCTGTCACTGGTTCACTCAGCAAGGAGGTGCTGATGCTCTGACAGGCAGCAAGCTAACTTGACAAGAGGCCAGGAGATCTGAGCAGAGGCCCAAGGCAGGACTGGGTGTATGGAGAGTCAAGGGGGCAAAGGCCACACACTTGCAACCGGACAATGAAACCGCTTAGTGGGCAGCATGTGAAGGCTTCCCCTCTCGCTCGCCTGATAAATTGCTGAGGACATTTACTATTGCCCATGCCATGAAATGTGCTCCATCACACCCAGACGACCGCATGCACTTATGCCACCAAGAGCACCCTGCCTGAGAGAGGGTCAGGAAAGGCAGAAGAATCGATCCCTTGATGTTAAAATAATTGCAGAACAAATCAATGCATTTCAAACAAGGTTATGCATTTAGAGAATACAGCTCCATAGCTGTAGCATCACAGCCAAGCATGTAGAGAGAGAATTCACGTGCACCTGCCCACAGGCCGCGGCTATTCCAAAAGCCCTCGGGATTTTATCTCCCTCAACTTCTTTAGGAAAGTTAGCAGCACTAAGCTGATTAAACAGATCACAAAAAGGCTGTATTATTTAAGGTTTTCCTTTCCTAAGGACAGCAAGGCCGTGTAATTTTGCCATAGCCTGGACCCCAAAGGCACAGAAGGCTGTGACACAAATGTAGTTTCTACTAAAAGTGCAATTCAGAACAGCTCCTTTCAGCAGTTTTCTCCGCATCAGATCCATTTAAGAGGCAATTACCATCAGTGCAATTATGTGTCCTCATGGTCCCTAACAGTCCTTAAATGAGAGCCACTGAGATATGGCAGGGCCTCCTAGAGGTAAGAATACATCAGTGGGAGGAAACACGTGCCAACTGTGCCCTCGACTGTGCGGCTCTGTCCTGGCAGCTAAGCCACGTTCTAAACACAGTGATGCAGACAGGAAGTATGATATGAGCCTGTTCGAGCAGGTTACGGCATAAAATTCACATATAGCATGCTGACCACGTGGCCATCTTTCTTAAGAAAATAATGCTCCTCTGATCATTAAATCCCACACAGTTTTTTATTTAATAATATATCAGAAATAATTGAAAAAAAATTTTTGTACTCACCAAGGGAAAACGAAGGCTATAGTCTGAAAAAGAAAGAAGAAAACAAAAAAAAGAAAGGGTTAGTTTTCTGGTTAAGAGGAGTCAGCTGACTGCAGTCACGTCTGGAGCACACTCATTGTTGCTCCATAGTTGAGGGTCTCCTGGTTGCCTTTTTATCTCTAAGATTCCTTCTCTTTGCTGCAGTCATCAGCTTCTAACAGGGCCCTACCCCAGACTCTCCTGTAACCTCCCTGTCAGCTGATGGGGAGTGTGGCCGCTGCCCCAGTGCTGAAGACATTCTGTCACCCAGCTGCCCTGCCGTGGCCCTGGGGAGTGGGGGCTCCTTTTCCTGAAACAGGCCCCTCAGCCCGTCCTCCCAGACGCGGCCTTTTACAACCTGGCCCCAGGTAGCCCCTTTGCCCCAGCTGTCCAGCTTCATCAATATCCAGCATGATCATGCCCATGCATTTAGCTTTCATGTTCTTTTTAAAAAATAGCTTTATGGAGATAGAATCCACATACGAATAAAGTCCACCTGTTTAAGCAATTGGGTGGTTTCTAGTACACTCACACAGCTCACAGCCATCGCTATAGTCTAATACCAGAACACTTTCATCAAAAAGCAACCCCTGCGCATTAGCTCATCAGTTCCCCAGCCCCATCCTCCCTCCAACCCCTGGCAACCACCGATCTTCCCTCTGTCTCTACAGATTTGCTTATTCTAGACGCCTTGTATAAATGGGCTCATATAAAGGTGGTCTTTTGTGCCTGGCTGCCTTCACTCAGTGCTATGTCTCTGGGGTTTATCCACAGGATAGTGTGTCCCAGGCCTTCATTCTCTCTGTATGGCTGAATGATATTCCACTGTATGGACAGACTGTGCTTGTTTGCTCGTGCCTGAGTTATTGTACATGTGGCCAGTGCAGCAGCCAAACATGAGGGGGATCAGGCCTCACCTGAGTGCTCAGCTGTCACGGCACACCTGCCCCACTAAGGAGTGGAACCCCCTTGTACTTGCCATCATTTAAATACCTAATGTAGGACAGGACGATTTCCACCAAAACAGACAACTTGCTATCTTTGTTCTGGCAAGGCTAGATATCTGAAATCAGATCAAGACTCTATAGCACACAATTATAAGAAATTGTTATAAATTTTTGTATTTTTTTTAAGTGTTGGGGAATCATTCAGAGTACAAAGAACCAGGTTACACTGCTTGCATTTGTTGGCTAAAGTCCCTCTTATAATTATGTCCCGCCCCTAAGAGGTGTGTCACATACCGTGACCCCACCCCTCCCTCCTCCCCTCTCTCCACTCCCCCATTCCTACACTCCCCACCATGCACTAGCGTCAGTTGTCCTCATATCAGAATGGAGTACACTGATTCTTGCTTCTCCATTCTTCTCATGCTTTACTAAGAAGAATGTGTTCCACATCCATCCAGGTTAACCCAAAAGATCAAAAGTCTCCATCTTTTTAGTAGCGAATAGTATTCCATGGTATACATATAACCAGCTTCTTAATCCATTCCTGGGTTGGTGGGCATTTAGGTTGTTTCTACAATTTGGTGATTGTAAATTGAGCAGCAATAAACAGTCTAGTACAAGTGTTCTTATGATAAAATGTTTTTTTCCCCCTCTGTATAGATGCCAGGTAATGGGATTGCAGATCAAATGAGAGGTCTAGCTTGAGTTCTTTGAGGGTTCTCCATACTTCCTTCCAAAAAGTTGTACTACTTTCCATCCCACCCACAGTGTAAAGTGCTCCCTTCTCTCCATAATCATGTCAGTATCTGCAGCTTTGAGACTTTGTGATGTGGGCCATTCTTGCTGGGGTTAGGTGATATCTCAGGGTAGTTTTGATTTGCATTTCTCTGGTAATTAGTGATGATGAGCATTTTTTCATATGCTTGTTACCCATTCATCTGTCTCCTGTAGAGAAGGTTCTATTAATCTCACTTGTCCATTGATATAAGGGATTGTTGGCTCTTATTTGTTGCTTAATTTGAGTTCTCCGTAGATTCTAACTATCAAGCTTTGGTCCGATTGATAATTTGCAAATATCCTTTCCCATTCTGATGGTTGTCTTGTTTGCTTTGGTTGTTGTCTCCTCATCTGTACAGAAGCTTTTCGGTTTAATTAAGTCCCATTTGTTTACTTTCGTTGTTGTAGCAATTGCCACGGAAGTCTTCTTCATAAAGTCTTTCCCCAAGCTGAAATTTCAAGTATTTTCCCCATAGTTTCTTCAAGGATTTTTATTTTTTAATGCCTTAGATTTAGATCTTTTATACATTTTGAGTCAATTTTAGTGAGTGGAGAAAGGTGCAGGTCCAGTTTCAATCCTGTACATGTGGATATCCAGTTCTCCCAGCACCATTTATTGAATAGGGATTCTTTCCCCCTGTGTATGTTCTTGTTTGGTTTATCAAAGATAAGGCAGCTGTAAGATATTAGTTTCATCTCATGGGTTTTTATTAGGTTCCAGATGTCTGGGTCTCTATTTCTGTGCCAATACCATGCTGTTTTGATCACTATGGCCTTGTAGTTCAGCCTAAAGTCTGGTAGGCTGATGGTCCCAGCTTTGTTTTTATTACTAAGAATTGCTTTCATTATATGAGTTATTTTCTGATTTCATACAAAATGAAGAATTATTTTTTCCAAATCTTGAAAGTACGATGCTGGTATTTTAATGGAGATTGCATTGAATCCGTAGCTTTGGGAAGTAGAAACATTTTGACAATGTTGATTCTTCCCAGCCATGAGTATGTTCTTCTATTTGTTAAAATAGTCTATTATTTCTTTTCTTAGGGTTTCATAATTTACTTTATAGAGGTCCTTCACCTCTTTTGTTAGGTATATTCCTAGGTATTTCATTTTCTTTGGGGCTATGGTATAGGGAGTTGTGTCCTTAATTAGCCTCTCATCTTGGCTGTTATTTGTTATGCAAAAGATACAGATTTGTCTACATTGATTTTATATCCTGAGACATTACTGTAAATTTTTGCATTGTTATAAATTAAAAAGTCAACCTGCAAAGTATCTTTGAAACAAAAGGAGCAGAAGAAATAGTTCTTGTGACTTTAAGACATTTTAAATCCAATTGGGCAAATATATAGCTTAAATTATTCTTAATGGTAGGACGACTGTTTCTCCCCAATACTGGTGAAAAGCAAGAATATCGGCTCATATTTAACATTGTGCTGGAAATCTTAGTCAATGTAATAAGGCAAGAAAAAGAGTTAAATGGCACAGGAATTGGAAAAGCAAAAAATAAGACTGAATTCTCAGATGATGTAATAGTCTACATAGAAAATCCTGAAGAAACCACAAAAAGCTACTAGAGCTAATATGTGAGTTTATGTGACAATACAAAAAGTTAATATAATTTAACTTTACAGAAACTAACAATCAACAATTGTAAATAAAATGTAAAAGATATACTACATAATGCCGTTGCATGTAACACAGCGGGGGGGGGGGGGTAATCTACTAACAGAAAGGAATGCAGGGGGCCCAGAGGGACCAGCCACAGCAGGGAGCTTCGAGGGCTGGGCTGTGGGTAAGACGTGATCATTTGGGAATCCCAGTAGGAGTAATTTATTACCAGAGTCCATCCCTTTCCCTTCCCCTGAAGAACCAGGGAAGATTCTGGAAAGAATGACTGGTGGTATGCGTCTGAGGCCAAGGAAGAGGAGAAGCTAGGAGTGGAAATTAAACTTTTAACTTATTAAAAATAAAGCAGGAATACACCAAATAATGGGCACTACAAATAGATCCGTGTGTTTTATTGGTTTCCCTAAGTAAAGAATTACAGCAAAAGCATCATGACGTTCTTTAAAAGGGAACTTTCCCGAGGGACACGTCCTGTAGCATGAGGCCCTGACGCAGATGGGCTACTGCAATATGGAGCAAAACGCCTGAAAATGGGAAAGAAGCACGTGAAAAAAAAATGAGGGTTGGGGCAGATGTGTGTGGACAGATCTGAGAAGGAAGGTCACTGAGGCGTCTGCACAGCATCCTCCCATGGGCTGAGAGCTTCCTGTTCCTAATTTGAATGGCCCCATCTCCAGTAAGGGGAAGGAGGGGCGAGGTGGTGGCTCCTCAGCTGCTTATGGGACCCCTCCTACATCTCACGACTATCCTAGGTGGCAAAACGATATGGATTTCAAAGACGAGGACACTGAGGCTTGGGGAGCACCTCAAGCAGTGTTGGGGCGAGGAAGGGGCAGCCTGGATGCTCACCCAGAGTTGCTGCGCCCACTCCTGTCTGGGCACCTGGGGAAGGCATCTCTTGTTGTAATTTATGTTTGTTTGCTTTGGGTTTCTTTGGGCTGTTTCTCTCCCCCCAGTGAAGCCTTAATCCCTTCAGGGGACAGATGGACCAAAAAAGGCATTCTTTGGGGTTCTATAATGATACCAGATTATTCCTTAAAATCCCTTCCAACCCTAGGGCGGTCATCACTGTGTTCTGTGCTCCAGAAAGATCTGTAAAGGCCCAGTCTGGTCATATAGTTCCTGTGGGGAGAAGTGGGTCTTTGGTGAGTAGCCTGGCAGAGCTGGGGTACTGGCTGGTGTGTCCCCAGAGCCTCTCTGCTTCCAGCGAGTGGGGGCAGGGCAAGCCTAGCAAGGCCTGGGAGGCAGGGTGACAACATCGGAACAGGGGAAATCCACCCCTGGGAAGGGGGAGGGAGGGCCAGACGGGGGCAGGCGAGGTCAGGCAGCCAGCGCCCACGGGAAGTGGTGGGCTGCTGGGTTTGGACCTGATCACTCACAAGATAGGGAAAGGTCCAGCAAAGTTATTGTGCGGCCAAACTTTACAAAGATGAAAATAAAACTACAGAGTTTGGAATCGGTCCATTGGAACCTTTCCATTTAAGAGAAAAATTAAAATTACTTTTGAGATGGACTGAACTGGTCAGTGTTTCCAAACGCAGTCAGACAAAAGCAAGACGTCTCTTCCACACACCCTTGGCCTAAATTCTCCTCAGTGAGCATTCCCGGGGGCAGCACCTGCCCAGCGGGCTGTGGATGTGGTGTGGCAGCTACTCTCCGAATGAGGAGCATCATTTAAACATTTTTTGGATGCACATTTACGTTTTATTTTTAAATGTTTACATACACATTTCTACATGTATAATGTATCTAAAATGTGAACTTTTTACGATGGATTAAAGCCATGAAACAAAGGCACACAAATAAACTCCGATTCATGCAGTTAAATGCCACTTCATGCAGATTCTGTCCGTGGCCTTGACCCTGAAGCAATCTCACTGTGAAGGATCAGAACCCGGAGCCAAGTTCCTCCGTCCTGACTGCATTCTCTTGGGCTCCAGTTTTTCTTTAAAGACACTGAGTTGTCCAGATCAATTAGAGCTCCGAGGTAGCAGAAACTCTCAGTCACCACAATGCTCAAGCACAATGACTGTGGCCATTACTATACCACGGATAAGAAAATGACAGAGACCTCATCGTCACAGGAACTAAGTGCGGGAACGGCCCCTCTGGCTGTCTCTGCACTCAGCCAGACAACTTCACTCTGCTTCCAGGGGGGATGTGAAATGTTTCTGAATCATCTCATCTTCAGATTCTCACTGCTGTCACATGCTGCCAAGTCTCACAGTTTCCTTGTTTACCTTCCAGGCAGCAGTAAAGCTGTTAATTTCTATCATTTCTAATGCATGAAAGAGAGGCTGGAAGGCTGAACTTGAGGGAGGGAACCCTCCCCGAAACCAAGGAGTTGAGTAGAATCCTATTCTGCCACTTTGAAAAGGGGGTGAAACCTTTAAAACAACATTGGTAAGTCTGGAAAAAGACCGATTTCGCTCAACCACCCATTCTGTCAGCCTGTGACAGACGAGCGGGGCTCCTAAACATTTGGCAACTTTGAGGAATGAGTCACAGCAGCTGCGTGCCTGCCTGCCTCTCAAGCACAACCCCCCCCCTGAAGTACACACAGGCACCTCTCTAATTACCCCACAGTTGGGGGTGCCCTCTTTGAATCAGGAAACTATGCAAATTAGCAGGCTACACAGAGCCTTTCTCTGCAAGTACAAGTGTATGCTGGTTTCTGTTACGCCTGTCTATGGCCATCGTCACAGCATGGAATCCAGGAACACAGCAGTTTGATTCTGGGCTGCCTCCACAGGTACAGGGGTGCTCCCCAGACGCAGGAGAGAAGGCTGCTGATTCGCCCACCACTTGGCACTTTTCAGGTACTGGTGCTCATTGTCATATTTTTTTTAAAAAAATCTTTGTCCCAGAGGGCACCTGTGGCTCAAAGGAGTAGGGCGCTGGCCCCATATGCCAGAGGTGGTGGGTTCAAACCCAGACCCAGCCAAAAACTGCAAAAAAAAAAAAAAAAAAAAATCTTTGTCCATGAGTGGCTTCTAGTGTTTCATGGCCCGGATGTTGTGAACAGTCACCAAGAATAGTTCCTTGGAAAAGAAACATTAACCAACCTTCTTTCCAGAACGGATGTATTAGTTTGGAGAACACTTAAGGAACTAAAAGTCGACCTGCCATTCAATCCTGCAATTCCTCTACTAGGTACATATCCAGACAAATAAAAACAGCTCTACAACAAAGACATTTACACAAGAGTGATTATTGCAGCCCAATTCATAACTGCCACATCATGGAAACAGCCCAAGTGCCCATCCACCCATGAATGGATTAACAAATTGTGTTTTATATATATACCATGGAATATTATGCAGCCATAAAAAGATGGAGACTTTACCTCTTTTATGTTTACATGGATGGAGCTGAAACATATTCTTAGTAAAGTATCTCAAGAATAGAAAAAAATATATACAATGTACTCAATACTACTATGAAATCAATATATAACCACCTACACTTTCATATGAAAGATGAAACACAATTATAGTCCAGAAAGGAGAGAGGAGGAGGGGGAGGGGAGGAAGGGAGGAGACGGGTGGAGGGAGGGTAATTGGTGGGACTTCACCTATGGTGTATATTGCAAGTGTACGTGTCAAATATAGTAACAGTGGAGTATAAATGTCTAAACGCAACAATTGAATAAGTGAGATGAACTATACGTTGACCAGTTTGATGTGAACATTCTAGATTGTATATAGAGTCAGCACATTGTACCCAAATTCCAGTAATGTACACAGTTATGATCTAATAAAAAAAAAAGAGAGAGAGAGAAGAAACATTTACTATAAGGACAGAAGCTCTGAGCCAGAGTACCCGCTGAGCACTTCCGGGATCCCTGAACCCCAACACCCACATGAGGGTCTGTTGTTAAACCCACTTTGCAGGTGGGTCATCGAGCCTAGAGACAGAGTAACTTGCCCCAAGGAGTCCCCACCAGCCTGCAATACAGCCCAGAGCTGCTGCCCTGAGCACTCAGGAAGGCAACTGGCTGTCCTTCGTCCTTAAAGAAAAAAGGAACCTCTAGCTGGGCTGTGGTGTCTATGCGTGTCCCCAGGCCAGGCGGTCACTGTTCTGTCCACCAGGGTCTCTTGGGGTGTCTGGCTAGCACATCCATAGGACCCATAGCCCACTCCTTGGGGTCCCTATTGCCCATGGGTAACCCATGGCCATTGTCGAGCACTGGGTGGTAGGTCGACTGTTTGTCCTGCTGTCCTGTGGGTGTGGGAGTATCCTGCTGCTCTCAGCAGCCCTTGGCCTTGGTGCCCTTTCTTCCTGACCATGCAAGCTGGGCTCAGAGCCCCTCAGGGAGAATCTGAGCATCAGGAGACAGGTGAGGCAGCCAGGCTAGGGGACTAGGGACACCTGAAACACACCCATCCCTCCTTATAAGGTGATTCCCCCACCCCACCATGGTCTAAAGAGGTCCTAGGACCCCCGCAGGGCAGCCTCTGCATCTCCTGGGCTTCCCCAGACCCTCACTCCCAGTCATGCCCTAAGTCCAGTCCTGACACAGTCCCCAGCCTCCCCTGGCCCGGCCAGCACCCAGCTTGGGTCTGCCTCCCTTTCATTACCTTGGGAGACCACCCAGGAGCTCAGACCCTCCCAACGTTAGGGGCGGAGGTGAGGAGAAGATTTTATAGTTTTTATCACAAACTTCTAGGAGGGATAAAAGGGAATATGGTTGAAAATGCTCTGTCAAAATACACACTGCCCACTATACAAACAACACTCCTGCCTGGTCCACCTCCATTGCAGGGAGATTTCTCTTGGAGAAGCCTTGCCTGGAAGGCTGGCGATGCTTCTTGTCACGCCCTCATGCTGGGGTCTGCTGCTTCCATAACCAGGGTGTCTGTGAGCCTGCCCTTCTGCTGCTTCATTTTTATTTCTTTTCTTTTCTTTCTTTCTTTTTTTTTTTTTTTTTGAGACAGAGTCTCACTATGTCACCCTCTGTAGGGTGCTGTGGTGTCACAGCTCACAGCAATCTAAAACTTCTCTATTCTCTCGCCTCAGCCTCCTGAGGAGCTGGGACTACAGGTGCCTGCCACAATGCTTGGCTATTTTTTTGATGCAGTTGTCATTGTTTAGCTGGCCTGGGCTAGGTTCAAGTGGCTGGCCCTGTAACCACTGTGCAATGGGCGCTGGGCCTTCTGCTTCATTTTTAGTGATCAGCTTGTGACCAAGGCTGCTTTACTTTACCACACTCTTCTCATGAAATGTGCCCATCCCTGTGCAGTGGTCCCTGGGCCTAGTGCCTCCTGGTGCTGGCCTGTCCCTTTCCCCACCCCCCTGGACTGCAGGAAGCTGCGTTCCAACGTGATGCTGGCCAATCCCCTTCCCTCCCGGCCCCAGGGTGGGTTGGGAGACCTCAGGGCTTCTTGGGCATCCCACTGGCAGAAACACAGGTGCTTGATGCTAAAGGTAACTAACAGTCTAAGTTCATTTCAATAGACATTTTTCTTGAGCTCAGTGAACCTCAGAGAAAATGACTGATCTCTAATATTCAGACATTTGATAAACCAATGTTTGTAGATTTTCTTTCCTAAAGTCCCAGTTAGAAGCACCTGTCTGCAGCCAGGCTGCTAACTATGTGTGTGAAGGACGTGTTTGGTGATGACCTCAGCTCTCAGCCAGACATGGCAACATGGGGCCAGATGCCGAGGGCAAGGTGACATTCACCATGGCCCCAAAACCATGAGCCATGGCATTAAATAATTATTCAAAAGGATCACTGTACCATGAAATGATAACAAGTACTGTTCACGAATAAAGGAAAGAGTGCGTTTACTGATCAGATTGGCATAGACGCTCAGAGCAGAATGTGCTGGTAAACACTCTCTGGATGGCTGGGCAGGGTTTGGGAGCTCCCATGGAAGTGTCGGGATGGGCAGAGACCACATGACCTATGACAAGACCACATGCCACTGGTCACCAAATGGACCAGACTTCCTGCTTATCCGTCTGCTCCTCGACCCACGAAGCCCCCGCTTCACCCCGACCCACCAGATGCTACCCAAGGCCTGCTTCTGCCTTGGCATCCGGCCTGGCCCTCCAGGCTGGCTGTATCCCTCCTGGGTGGGTGGTCCCTTGCCCCCTTTTGTCTGTCTGTGTCTTCTTTCTCCAGTAGCACCTCCATGGCCACACAGTACAGTCAGAGTTTGGATGAAGATTAAGCCACATTTGCATCCTTTGAGCTGCCCTATGGCATGGTAGGTACAATCCAAGTTCTGCTGATGACAACAGTAGGGTACAGACCGCCCCAGTGTGCACGGCTGACTCAGTCAGTGCTTTCTGAGTAGAAACTTGGTTATCTACAGCTTGAACTTCTTTATTAAGCAAACCATTCTGTGTGTATGGCCACAAATCAGAAAATGCTAGTTAGATCAGTGGTTCTCAACCTTCTTACTGCTGCGACCCTTTAATACAGATCCTGCGGGTCACGACCCACAGGTTGAGAACCACTGAGTTAGGTGAATGAAGGAAGATGTTAAACCAGCCATTTGGCATTACTGAACACCTACTATGTGTTAGTTCTGTGCCAAGTGCTGGGGATGTAGAAACTAAAGAAATAGTATGTGGAAACTCGAGAATGAAGATCCTCAAGATCTTTACCTTCATGGAAGCCCCAGAAGACAGGCCATGAGCAGACGCTGAATTGTGGGCTGAGCAGTGCTAGGTCCTGGCAGGCCTGTGTGACCAGGAAGGATGGAGCTGGTAGCACTGCCCTTGTTTCTAACTAAAGATACGACATCTTACGCAAATACAAAATTCTCAGGCAGGCCACAGGAACTCAGGCAAGGAAGCCTTGGAATGTTCCAGAAATGGCAACTAACTTGAATCCTGGCTTTTACCTTGAAACAAGTCACTTACAACTGTGTGAACCTGTTTCTTCATCTGCAAAAAAGAGGTATTAATATTCAGCTTGCTGGGTTAATAAAGGAGTAAGGTCTCAACACTGAACTCAGCATAGGTCAAAGCTCAATAAACCATGATGTGGTCCAAGTGTGAGGTGGGTGGCACCCTGGATGCAGCAAGGGCCTTTGGATTTGAGCTGCAGCCATGAGGGGGCTGCAGGAGTCTGCCCGCTGGACGTGCCATTCTGCTCTCCGCAAGGAAGGTCACCGCAATAGCTGCAGAGAGGAGGACAGAACAGAAACAAACTGGGTATGGACTGTGGATCCCTGACCAGTAAGGAGGCCACACCTGTGATTCAGGTGAGGGCTGGAGAGGGCATTTGATGGTGTTGGCTGTGCATTTTGAGGGGGCAGAACCCGTAAGACCTGGGGACATGTGTGAAGAGGAAGGTGACCTCAGGCCTTACTTGGAATCTGGGTGCAAGGTCTGTTGTTGGCCCTGGTAGATTTTGGCCTCAGAGCCACTAAGAAGTGACCCATGTGGTATCCTTCATAGACAGGCATTGGGTGCACTGAGAGACCAAGGAGAGATGTCGTAAGGGGAGAGAGAGCTTGAAAACTCCTGGATTCCTTTCTGGGAGTGTGGTAACTGAAATAGTTGGTCAGATATTTCTAAGAAAGATTTAAAAAATTAAAAAACCAGGTAAGTGAAAGGCCAATCAGCTAATCATTTTGCACTCTTAAATATTTTGTTTTAAACACACACACCCATGCACACACACACACTTTACCTGTCTGATCTGACCTGTTTCAACTAGTTCATTAATAAGAATCCCTGTAAAATCCACAAAAAAGAGGCTAGCTTTGCAGCAAACGAGATGGCAGAGAATACCCCCACCTTCTACTATCTCGTCTTGAAGAGGAAAAGCTAAATGTCTCCATCTAAAGCAGAGCTCACAACACAAGGTGCGTGTCAGGGAACTCATAAATCACTGAGCCACAAACAGAAATGTGTCCCGGCGTGAGATGCATTGCTGAGGACAGGCACCTATTTTTCCCCACCACTGAAAAAGTTCTGTGAACTAGGAATGAATCCCTCCTCCACATAAAAGAACACTACAGTATTCATTTGAAAACAAAAACAGCATTATAACAAAAATATGCAGTGTTCCACTCTGCAACAATGTTCTGCAACAAAAGCGTAATGTTTGACTGGCATTCGGTTTCGTCTACCTATAAAGGTCAGCGCTCCTCTTCCGCGGCAGGCAGAGCATCCATAGTTCTAAAGGAAAATTATTTTCTTTCTTTTCAATCAAGGAATGATCTGACCATGCATGTGTACAAGCTCACACAGCACTCAACTGAACAGTCCTGGGCCTCCGTGTGCCGTGGACATGTCAGAGGCCAGAGGCAGAGTGGGCTGCGGTGTCTGCACACAGCTGCAGGGCCGGGCACCCGCCTGCCACCTGCACAGCCACTGCTGTCCTGTGGTCTGGAGTCCATGTGCTCTCAAGCCACAGCCCTGTGTGCTGGGTGACCTCAGACAGGCCCCTCCAACTCTCCACATTCCCATGGCCTCTGATGTGATGTCCCTGACTCTCACGTCCCCGGCCACTTCCTTTGCTTTTAAGGCAAAGCTCTAGAAGTTGAATCTGGGGAAACTGCATAGTCCTATGCTGTGCCTGCGTTTGCTAGCAGGCCTCAGAGGGCTATGGTGGGGCAGTGTTGTGTGGAATGGATGAGCTGGGTCACGGTAAAAGGTGGGCCCAGGAGGAACAGAGAGGGCACTGCTTACATCCTGGGGTGGCCATGGGGGAGCCACATGCCCAAGGTCAGAGTGGCACCCTCTTGCTTCTAACAATCACATTTACTAAGGACAAACGATCTACCAAGCACAATTCTACTGGGCTAGATCTCTATATCCAGAATCCCACCAGGCCCTGAGTAACTTGAATGATGTCACATGTCATTAAGACGCTGAACCAGGGACCAAATTCAGCTGGATCTGACGCCAGGTCCATGCTCTGTGCCATCAGCACTATGCCCCCAGTGCTAGAAAACCCCTTTGGTGCCGGGTCAGGAATCTCTTCCTGGAAGAGAAGCTGCATGCAGAAGGTGGCCCCTGGCCAAAGGCAGGGGAAGTGGTCACCACCCAGCTGGCCAGAGGAGAGGCGGAAGGACCCTAAATGACACTTCTTTCCCAGGGGCCCTTGTGGTTTAAGCAGCATCATTTCCTTAAAGAGCCGAGAGCTTATCTGATGTGTCCCTGCTGAGGACACCAAAACGCCATCTTCCTACCCACCCCAGGCCCCACAGGAGTCAGGAGCAAATTCAACAAAGGTCTCTGTTGGGCTCCTTTAAAACTAGCCAGGTGAGTTTTCCAAACTGCATATGGAAAGCAACACACTGTATCCTATGATAGAATTAATGTACACAATTATGATCTAATAAAAGAAAAAAATAATAAAAAAATAAAAATAGAAAAACTAGCCAGGTGCTAAAAGCTCTAACAGTTGGCACACACTCTACTGAGGGCAACAAGTGAGACTCTGTCTCAAACTACCTACCTACCTAAATAAATAAACAAAAGCTCTAAAAGTTGAATTTGGGGAAACTGCATAGCTCTAAGCTGTGCCTGCATTTGCCAGCAGGCCTCACTGTGCGCTAAGGGAACCTACCCTGCCAGGCAAAATCTGAAACTAGGGGAGAGTTAGGAGTCTCATTCCAGAGCCACCAAGACCCCAGCAAGCTGCCCATTTAAACTGAACGGCAAATCACAAATCACGCATTCTCCAGAATTTCCCGAAGAACTACCTGTGAGGTGCAAGCGTTTGCTGCTGGCCTGGGTGGGAGTGCACCTGTCCTCTCTTACCCCACAGTCACCCTATCAGGAGACTGAAATGCACTCGTAACCCCAAGGAAGGCGAGGCCTGGCCAGGGCACCGTGAGACGCCACACACTGGGCTCTCATGCCTCTTGGCAGAGCCGTGTCAACACACAAGGCAGGCGTCACCCCACCAACCCCTTACCAGGGTAGAGAGCAGAGAAGGGATCTCCCCACCATGCAGAGGAAGAAACAGAAGCTCCAAGATGGTGAAGACGCCCCCAAGGTGTGTGTCAAACCTAGTCCTAGCCCAAGTCTGTCCCTATAAGACCCATGTCCCCAACAGTTTCCTGATACTCAACTTGGGCTGGATTCCCTGTGCCCCTGGGGTCTTTCTGTTGGGTGTAAGTATTTGAAGTGTACCCTTTGTTCAAACACGCCTGCCCTTCCTGAGTGTCACGTTAGCATTACGTGGTCACACGTAAATGAAACTCACATCCAGGTCATATTCTCTTCCTAACATTCCCGTTCGTACGAGTGACAGGCAGAACCTCTGCGTGTGACCAAGGTCACTGAGATGTTTGCGGCTGTGTGCAGAGAACGAGCACCTTTGTGGTTCTGCCACAGATATGGGACAGGATGACTCCAGCTGATTTTGCTACAGAAATTAATTTTAATGACATAGAAGCCTATCCAGCCATTAGTCCCAGATAAATTTCACCTGGGGGGATGGTTTATTTTAGAAGTGACTAATCATTCAAAACATAATTGAAATGAAATACATGAAGAGGAATATTAGCCACCTAAACTCTTTAATAACAAGGGAAAAGTATGAGGTTATATTTTTCATGCATGTGCCCACAATAATAACTGAGTGTCTATAGTAAACTTAGCCCGCAGTTGGATTAACAAAAGAATGGTCAAACCTGTCAAGTTTCAAAGCTGGAATCATAACAAAAAGAGTTTTGTTGGCGGCCCCAGGCCTAGCTCCATCTGCGGCTGCGCCGGGTGGCGGCTGGGCCAGCAGGTGTGTGCACGAGCACCTGCTGTGTTGGAGACATTTGACAAGGTGCTTCGGGCTACACAAAAAGTACAACAGATGAGTTATCAATGGTGGCAAGAGGCAGGTGCCCTCCTGGGGACAGGCAGTGAGGCAGGCGAGATCAGCTGTCCTCAAACGGCAGGAATCGAGTCCTATGGTGGGTAGAGGGCGGCAGGAGGACATTCCAGGCTTGAACTCTGGTCCCAACTAATTCTGCAAATACACTTCATTGGCAAGGCTGAGATCATGTTGAAAAAGCCCCACTGCCCTCCACTTGAAGGGCTGGTTTCTTAGATTCGGGGTACTCTTGGAGCCATCCTGAAGGCTCCCCAAAGACCCCACTATTGTGAGGTGCCCCCCAGCTCCCTCACTTTTGTGTCTCCCTGCTGGGGTCTGCAGATGTGGGCTGGAACCCCAGGCGGCTGGGGGCTGGAGGTTATTGGCTCTTCCTCATGTGTGTGCAAGTACCCTTGTGTAACAAAAAGGACTCAACTTCAGTAGCTGGAACATTCAGAGGGAAGTTGCAAATTAATCCAAATTCTGGAATTTCCGTGCAGTGGGAGAGAAGGAGGAGGCATCCTCACCTCCCTAACACCAGTGTTTCTGAAAAGCTTGGGGCTCGGGAAACCCCTGGCCACCAGCTCTGGGAGCAAAGTCACCAACGCTCCTGGACCAATTACTCTTTCACAAAGCACAGACAGCACGTGTAGCAGACCGCCCAGCTGTGGACTGACAAGAGCTTGCACTCATTACAATTCTACAGATGTGCACTTTTATGACAGAAAATGCCCCAGTCTTTCTCCTGTACAGATGTGATGGCAACCATGCTCGTGCACAAGTGATCCCCTCTGTCCTCCAGCATCTCTGCCACTGTGCATGTGCACCAGAGTGTCCTCACGTCCCCCACCCTCTCCAAGCTTGCACAGAGTGAACGGAGGATTCCCACTGTCACTGTGGACTCCCCTCTCCATTGATGTCATTACCATGAGATGTCCACTGACAAGAGACGGTGAAGGAAATGGAGCAACAGAACCCAATTCCAACTTCAGGGCATTCGCTGCCCTAATTTATTAGTGTAGTATTACTATCGCGGCCTCAGCTCCCACTTAGCAATTAAAGGACTGACACACAGATGCAGAAAGGAGATTTCTCTGTTCTGGGGGGTGGGGAATCGCTGTGGCAAATTTGAATCCCTTGGCTTACCAAATAAAGTTGTCTTAGAACGTAGCACTAGGGAAGTGTTTATGTTTCCTGAAAAACTAGGGACATTCTTTTAATGAGACTAGAACAATACAAGCCATTATGTTTCAGTTTTGCTTTGTCAGCCAGGAAGCTTAAAACAGAATTTAAGGTACAACCACAATCCCTTCTTATCTCAAGGGACAGGGAGCTGGCGTTTATCAAATGTCTACTTGTATAAGGTTCTTCCACAGAAAACTTTTAAACATATTGCTCGAAACCACCTAGTTATTGTTGTTGTGACTTCACAGAAAACTGGAGCTGAAAGAAGGCAGGAGCTCAGCCATGGCTAGCAATTCACACCCTCCTGAATTCTGGACCACTTTAACAGAATGCTCCTTTACAAACTGCCTGCAACACTTCTCGGTGGCAAAGAACACAAAGGGCCAAGGAATAGCAACCTGCAGGATGAAGGACCATTCCCTGGACATCAGGGACAGGACATGCCAGCTGCCTTGATGGACATGTGCTTCTGTTGGGTAGACCCTGGGGCTGGAAGGAATCTGTCCCGATGGCTTTGTCTTCATGGGACGCTGGGTTTCATACGGTGGCTGCCACTCAAGACTGAATACCACTTCCCTCCCCCACAAACCTAATGGCCACTTCCTCTCCTCATTGTCCTCACTTGTTTACTCAAGGCCAGAGTGCAGACTTCAGCATTCTGAGAACTTTCCAACACAGAAACCAAATGGCCCTGCTGAATTCACAGACGGGCCAGATTTTAAATGACCCTCGCAGCAAGGCTGTCCTAAACACACACGGTCTGTGAGCTGGTCAGCATGCCAATCTCACCCTGTGAGGACTGGCTGCTAAGACCACCCTCTGACCTTACCCAGACGCACACAACCAAGGCACTCAGAGATGCTGAAAAGCTCACGATGTGTCTTGTACATAGTAGGTGTTCAGAAGACAAAACTACTTCAACATAACCTATGATTTCACTTATATAAAGTTCAAAAGCAGGAAAAACGAATCCATGATGTCGGTGGGCGGGGGGCATCGATCACCCCAAGAAGCGAGGGAGGGAAAAGAATACCAGGCGGCTTGAGGAGGGCACGGCACGGGCCTCGATCCGAGGCTGGTTCCACGGCCAGACTCGCCGTCAAAGTTCAAAGTTCCCTGAGCTGATGACTTGTGCATCCTTTTCTCTAAGTGTGCTACATTTCAGTAAACTTTACAAAAAATTAATCTGAGCTGCTCTTCTGGATTATAGCTGGTGGCGCAGTTTACTCTGCATGTATAAACAAATCAACTTGTGTAAAAAATCCACCTCCCGACCAATCCCTCCTCCCAGCTAACTGGGTCACCCTCTGGTTGTGTGGGGTGCACGAGGTGACATCTACAATGCACCTTCCACGGTGTCTGGCACGTCTCAAAGGCTAAATAAAGACCGACTTTTATCATGATCACAACCTTCTCCAAAAGTTTCCCTCTGTGTGTATTCTGGCTGTGACATCTGTCTACAGATTATACCCGAGAAACCTCCCACCGTCCTTCAGCTTCTTGACCCACTTTACAAGATAAACGATCAGTAACTGTCACGAAATGCCTAACAAAACATCGCATGTGGAGGGCTCCACACACCTGCCACAGGGACCAGATGCTGCCTCAGAGGCGACAGGTCCTCTACGCCAAAACCCCACTGACCCCAGATGCAGCATCTGACCTCTTGGCACTTCCATTTCCTCATCTATGAAATGGGATAAAAATGTCAATCTTCTTTTGGGGGTTTCTGTGATCGTTAATGCTCACTTCCTGTACAGTGAGTGTGGAAGCAGTGACCGTGCTCAGCTGGGGGCACCTGCAGATCACCATGGGGACTGGTGGCTTCACAGAGTCATTTGCAAATGGAGCCCTGGAGAACCTGGGCCCCACCACCACAGGGAAGGTGGACAAAGGGGCCAGGGTGGCAGGAGAAAAGAAAACACAAGTGTCTGGGGCTGTGGCTCAAGCACCGGTGACACTGTGTCCAGTGTCCTGCTGCAGGACAAGGTGAGAGAATGGCTATCCTGTGCTGGTGAAGGGCTGATGCTCTCCGTGGGAGCTGGGCAGATTCGAGTGGAAAGGCTCAGACCTTTGCTGCCCCCGAGGGGTCCCTGTCCTTAGCTCAGATTAAGCCAGTGTTATCTTCTAATGTCTGGCCATTAAAATACCTTTATATTTATCCTTCAACATACACTGCAAGAGGAATATAAAACGAAATTATTTGTGTATTTATGTTTTGATATAAACTGCAAAAGGAATACAAAAGGAGATCATTACTTCTCGCTAACTTAAGGAAACGTGAGCAAGTCTGAGCAGGAACTGATTCTCACCTTTCCCTGAGATGCTGGGAAGGAATAGCTTACAAGAGGACACCCCAAAACTCCTGATGGAGTGGACACGGGGGACCCAGCTTCTCTCACATTTCCACAGAGATGTGGATCAATTCAGGAATTTAAAATAGCCACAGAAAGGAGGAAAAAAGATGGAGCTCTATTAGTCACCATGGGAATTACTAATTGTAGCACTTCTTTTGTCTTCTAAAGATCCTTGCCGTGCTTGTGACATTTAGAATGATATAATAAAAAGAGTCAGCATCTATTTCCTGCCATTTGATAATTATAAAAATACCATTATGGAAGTTCAAATTAAAGACACTTCTTAAAAATAAAAGCCCATTATTATAATAGTGACATACTTATTACGGTATTCAACCCTGGACCAAACTTTAGAAGTCAAATGCAGGACCTTCAAAGTGTTGGAGAAATTGGGGGGGGGGACACATTTGAAAGCCCAAACGCTTTTTTGCCACTTTGGTAGGAGAATAACAGAAAGGTGGCTGGGTGGTCCCTGCCATGCACAGAGATAGCAGGTGCACGTGGACCAGGGAACCCCCTGATCTTCCAGCAGCAGAGCGCGGACACCCCGAGGCCGCCAAGAAGCCTGCATGCTGAAAGCCAGACACCTGACTGAACGTGCTGACTGAAAATAGAAGTTTTATGGCGTTCACTGGTGCAAATAAATTTTTTTTTTAAAAAATCATTAAACAGAGTTTGTATTCTCCAAAGTAATATTCCCAGATGCGACCAACCTGTGCCTTACTGAGAAGGATTAAATATGTGTAATACAAGTCCCCTTTGAATATGAAAAAAATCACCCACCAAGGCAATGAGGGTCATTAATAAAGAAGTAAATACTCTGCTGGAAATTGAGAATTGGCCACAATTAGCCAAGGACTGAAAAACAAAAGAAAAGAACTTCACGAATTCTTAGAGATGGCTGGACATTATCTATCAAAATATATTCCTAGAATTTTAAATTTAATAAAAGCAAAGGATGCCCTGCCTGCCAGGGGCAGGGTAAGGGCAGGGTGGTCATTGACTGCAATTGTGCTGGGTTCAATTTCAAATGCAACCATCTTTGCAAAGTGGTCTCAACATAGAAGGAAGATTTTAAAACCTAGGGGCCAGTACAAACCCTGTCGCTGGTTTTAAGAAAGTAAAACTGAGCATTCTAAAAAAGTAAGAGCGATTGAAGGCATGGTGCCTGGGTTCTCCTCCTCCCTCCCTCCCTTCTTCCCTCTCTTCTTTCTCCTCAGTCACCCAGCGTGAGTGCTCTGGTGTCAGCCTAGCTCACAGTGACCTCAAACTCCTGGGCTCAAGCATTCCTCCTGGCTCAGCCTCCAAGGAGCTGGGTCTACAGGCATCAGCCACAATGCCCAGCTAGTTTTAGTAGAGATGAAGTTTCACTCTTGCTCAGACTGCTTTTCAACTCCTGAGCTCACGTGATCCTCCTGCCTCAGCCTCCCAAAGTGCTGGGATTACAGGTGTGAGCTGTCCAGCCAGAGAAACTCCTTCCAGCTAGAACACGGAGGGGCCAGGCAGAAAGGGCTGCTGCTGCTGTCTTAGCCCAGGGCAGTCTCCCCTCTGTGCAGAGCTTCTGCCTCCAGGGCCACCAGCCTTCCTGTGACGGTAAGCTGTGCTTGGCACCAGACTGGGAGCCACTGCCTCAGACTGTGAGAGAGACCATTCCCAACCCGGTGACTTCTGTCGGGGCCCAGGACTGGCCAGGTCTCTGGACCCAATCTATCTAACCGTCCAGACACAGACTGCTGTGCTACCTTGCTCGGGATCAACTCCCCTTAGGTGCCGGAGGGCAATTCATCTTAGCAAGAGAGAGAGAGAGAGAGAGAGAGAGACCGTCTTCAAGGGGGAGAAACAGTCTTAGTAGGAGAGCGAATCCTGGCAGTCTTCGTAGAAGGGTGCCGAGCAGGAGGAGCCAAAGAGTACGAGTGAGGGAGTCCGTGAGAATATGAACCCCAACTAACCTCTCCAGCAGCTAGAGAAGTGGCCCCGTGGCTATCTGACCACAGGTGTGGAGACTGCCAAGCGCTGATATTCTCGTCTCTGTACCGTGGTGCTCTCGTTGTTAATGAGAGCCGAATCCCTTCCCCTTATCACCAAGGTGTTACTGAGATGTTGTATCACAGATGTTTCTTATAGTTACAAAGTGTTGAGAGCTTAATTCTCAATTCTCCTTTCCTCGAATCATATGGTCTCCTACAGACTTCCTCACCTGTGCACACACACTCAACCACCCCAGGTGAGACAGAAGGAAATGGACTCATGCACGGCCCGTGCCACAGCTCCAGCACTGGAGACGTCCTCGCCACCCATCTGGCTGTCTAGGCTCAGCCCACCTCACGAACTCTGCAAAGATGCCTAGAGAGCCACAAGAGAGCCTGTGTTCATCCAGGACAAAATACACTCACTTAAAAAACACCTTCTGAGCATCTATTATGTGCTAAGCTCTGAAGACAGCAGAGTGGGCCCACCCAGAAGCTGGGTCATCACATGTTTATATTAACAAAGGATGTAGAATTACAGTTGGTGAGAAGATGTGACCTGACCCCCATCAGCAGTCAGGGAAGCTTCCTGTCGGAAGTGACCTTGGCAGACAGCAAAGGAGGGATAGGACTTAATGTGACGCAGGGGTGCTGGGAAGGTTCCGGACATCTCTGCCAGTCAGTGTGTGACTGAGTTATGGAGATGGAGACACACGGCAGCAGGCCTTCAGCTGTGTGGCTCTCCCCAGCTCCTCCACTGAGTGAGAGCAGGACCCACAGGTACTGTGGTGTCACCTATATTTTTGTAGGCCTCTGTGGAGCTAGTGCCCTCTCCATGGCCAGCCTGTCCCTTTCTCAGATCCACAGCTTTCCCACAGCCGTAGCCAATGTTTGTCAGCCTGGGACCCCAACCAAGGTCTCAGGATCCAGGTTTTAACCCCTACACAGGGACTTGTGGGCTCCCCACCTGGCAGGTTTAAAGCCCATACCCCAGCTCCTCTCTCTCCCAGACCTGGTTCCTGTTGATGGCGAGATCCTCCCTACACACCTGCCGAAGCCCAGGGTTCCTCTATCTTGAGCATACACGGTAACTAGATACATTTTAGACCAGACAATCCTCTGGATGGGGGAGTCTGTCCTGGGCATCATAAAGATGTCCAGCTACATCCTGGCCCCTACCCACCAACTGCCAGTAACACTGCCCCCACCTCAGTCTTAATAACCAAACATGTCCCAGACATTGTCCTAGGGGTGGGGGGTCACCAGCTGAGAACCAGTGGTATGGGTTCCTGCTGCCCCAACTTCACAGGGTACCTGGGGCTTCACTCTGTGCATGAGAGGATGTGGGACTAAAAGGGAGGCTGCCCCACCCTGCATGCCCGATACCAACAGAGCACACTCCACTGAGCCCCTCGCCGTCCCTGAGGGGTGGTCTCTGCTTGCCCAGAAGAGGACAGGCCCAGTGCAGCAGCTGGAGGGATGCAGGAAGCACTGGCCCTGGGGTTACTTGCTGTAGCTGAGCCTAAAGGAACAGGTTACTTTTCGGGGCGATCTTGCCTCCCAGAGCTTTGTGAGTCACAAGGAGGGACCTGGGTGGCCTGGCCTATGTCTGCACTTGTGTTCCCTTTGTGGCATTCCTGCAAGGTAAGGGAGTGAGACCCAGGGCTGGAGCCATGTGCCCTGGGTGACAGGCCTCCTTGGCTTCTCCCTCAGCCCCACTGGGTGCCCTGGGGCAGCTCCTCCCTCAGGCCCTGGGCCCCCGGGCAGAGATGAGAACCAAACATTTACTTGTGCTTCTCTGCTGTTATCAGAGCTGCAAAAGCCAGTAATAAATTCCTAACTTTCACTGAAATTAAAACAACCTAGTGACACGCAGAGGAAGACTGAGGGTCTCTCTCCCGCCCCCAGAGCCAGCATGTCCTCCGTGCTCTCCTTGTGCTGGGCTTCCTGGAAGGCCCACCTCACACCTTTCAAGTCCTTGTACACAGCTCTGTTGGTCCCAGGGACAGAGCGTGAACAAGATGCCTGGGTTGTCCCAGTGCTGTTCACAGTCTTATGGGGGACATAGGACATTGAGATACAAGTAATTATCTGACTACCAAGTGGCAAATATCTGACCATCCCTACCTGCAACAGCCAGGAAGGGGCCGGCCCAACACTGGGGTGGGGGATAGTCACATATGGCCAGCCCCAGGGCGGCTATATTTTTTCTCCTTCAGCTGCAGCCCTTGATGCACTGGTTCCCTTAAGCAGCCCAGGCCACCCCAGGAGCCTCTTGCTAGACCCTCACTCCCCATCTTGTTGAGAACATCGTGGGGCAAGGGAGGTATCTTGCTGGAGGGAAATTCCAGGCTGGCTGTGGGCCTTTACCACGCCCTGCCCCACCCCCACCTTGCCCCCCACCCCGAGGAACCTCTAAAAGACCATTTTCAACTCTCCACGCCGGGTGCCTCACAACAGCTCCCCAACAAACCCACACTGTTCTCATCCTACCTCCCACCAACCCTGCTCCAAAAAGGAGACGCTGTCACCAATAACCATAGGAAATAATCAGACTGCAGCTGGGATATTTTGCTGAATGTCTAATCGTTTTCACTTGTGTGGGCTGAAGCAAACACTTATATGCCCCCAGAGAAGGCCACATACAGGCTGGACACGTGGGGATGGGCAGACCCTTCGTAAGGCCCCCTGCTCTGCCCAGAGAAGCCGGTTCTTTGGCACAGGCTGAATGTGTACTAACAGCAGAGAAGAGGGGCAAGTGGGAACTGCTTGTCTCCATGTAAAAAAAGCCTCACAGTTTTAGACTAATGGCTAAATGTTCATAGATTAAAGCAAGACCTGGGCTATGGCAAGTTTCCACATTTATTGTGGCAGGAGATGCAAGGAAGACAGACCAACTCCTATGGCTGTTGAGAGATGGCAGGGAGTGTGTGTGGGGAGTGTGTCCAGGAGCTCAGAGTCACAGGGAATCAGGTGAGGAGGACCACAAGATGCAGACCACACACCTGCTAGAGCCGAGTGCTGAGGAGCAGGAGAGATTCTGCAAGATCGAGGTACCCAAGGCAGAGAAGGCATCAAAGGGCCCAAGACCCGAAGAATCTGACAAAGGACCTTTCAAATGAGCCAGAGAGATACCCTGGCTCTGAGCAGGCAGAGGAGGCGTTTATTATTTATGTGCAAAGAGACAAGAAAAGGAAATGGAAGGTAAACAGATTAGGAAGTAAAAAATGCAACTATTTTTATTCACAGATGACATGATCATCTGTTTAGGAAATCTGAAAGAATCAACAAAAATTTGCCTGTTATGTGGCATGTGCTTGTAGTCACAACTACTCAGGAGGCTAAGGCAGAAGATCGCTTGAGCCCATGATTTTGAGACTTCATTGAACTCTGATCATGCCACTGCATTCTAGCCTAGGTGGCAGAGTGAGACTCTATCTCTAAAAAAAGAACAACAAAGAAAAACCCCCCAAACCTCCTTGAACTGAGAAGTCATTTTAGTGATTATGCTATATAGCTTGTAGGATAAAGTTAATATAAAAAAAGTCAATCACTTTTCTATATTCCAGAAGTTAACAGGTAGAATTTGAAATTAAAAACAGAGTATTATTTATATTAGCATCTCAAAATATGAAACACATAGGCATAAATTTAAGAAAATACGTTCAAGATCTACATGAAAACTCTAAAACTCTGATGAAAGAAATCAAATAAGAACTAAGTTAGTGGAGTGTTATTCCATGTTCATGGATAGGGAAATTTAAAATTGTCATAATATCAGTTCTTTTAACTTGCTTTATAGATTCAACACAATCCCAATCAATATCCCCAGCAAATTATTTTGTAGACATCAACAAGCTGACTCTAAAGTTTATATGAAGAGGCGAAAGACTAGAATAGCCACCCAACCTTGAAGGAGAAGAAAAAAGTGGGAGAACTGACATTACCCAAGTTCAAGGCTTAACTATAAAGCAATAGTGAGCAAGACAATGTGGCATTTGTGAAAGAAGGGACACATAGATCAATGGCACAGAATGGAGCTCCCAGAAACAGACCTGTGCGGATATGGTCAGTTATCTTTGACAAAGGAACAAAGGCAATACAATGGCCAAATGGTAGTCTTTTCAACATATTGTGCTGGGACAACTACAAATCTACATGCATAAAAAAATGGATCTAGACACAGATCTTATGCCCTTCACAAAAAGTTAACTCAAAATGGAACACAGACTTAACTGTAAAATGCAAAATTATGAAACTCTAGAACGATTCTCCAGCGATTCTCAACCTGGATCACGACCCCTTTTAACAATGAAAATACATTGCAGCATAAGGAAAGTTGAGAACCACTGCTCTAGAAGATAACATAGCAGAAAACCTAGGTATGGTGATGACTTTTTAGATTTAATAAACATGACCCATAAAAGAATTGTTGATAAATTGGACTTCTTTAAAATTAAAAACATCTCCTCTGCAAAGACACTGTCAAGATAATAATGAGAAGACAAGCCACAGACTGGGTAGAAAAATTTTTGCAAAAGATATATCTGATAAAGGATTGTTATTAGTACTGCCCAGAGAACTCTTAAAATGCCACAGTACAAAAATGAAGAACCTGAGTAACAAATGGGCAAAGACTGGAATAGACACCTCAACGAAGAAGATACACAGATGTGAAATAAGCATATGGAAAGATGCGCCCATTATCAGTTACCAGGGAGCTGCAATAAGACCACAATAAGGCACCACTACACACCTAACAGAAGGGCCAACATCCCAACAAGACCACAATGAGGCACCACTACACACCTAACAGAAGGGCCAAGATTCCAAACACTGATACCACCATGTGCTGGTGAGGACCTAGGCAACAGGAGCTCTCACTCATCACTGCAAATGCAGAATGGTGGAACCACTCTGGAAGACCGTCTGGAGGTTTCTTGTGATTGTACTTGTTGGTATGTATCCAAATGAGATAGAAATTTATGACCACACAAAAACCTCCCTATGCATGTATATGTACAGAAGTTGCCAACAAAGTATACATATTTGAAGAAAGGGAAAAAGTGTGTTAAAATCATAGTACAATATATATCAATGACATTTGTTATCTTGTACCTTGTACCTCTTGTAATTGCAGAAGTCAAATGTGACTTGAGTGTTATAATTTTAATACAGTTCTTTGCTTTCATAAAATGTGTATACTTTTTCTGGCACCCTCTGTGTGTATGTATGTGTGTATATATATACATATATACATATATGGAGAGCAGCTTTATTTATAATTACCAAAACTTGGAAGCAACAAAGACGTGTCCAGGGAGACAAAATCAATAGGATATATATTTATCAGGATAAGGGATTTATTAGGGGGATTGGCTCTCACAGTTATGGAGGCTGAGGAGTCCCTTGGCAGGCCATCTGCAGGTTGGAGATCTCAGATACTAGCAGTGTGGCTCCTCACCTAGTCTGCTCAGACTCAAATGCTAAAATAATTCTTATTAGGGTTTTAGATATTCCTTAATCCAGACAAATGGACATCCAAAATTAACCTACACAAACTCACCCTAGTCACCTCAGCACCCATATGCATCTTCTTAAACCCTAATTAGTGTCCAGAAAATATAGCAAGGTAATGCTTGTGCCTACCATGGTGCACCTGTCCTGTGTACAACTGAAAATGCATTAATACCTCCCCCAGAGGATGAGCGAATGTCCTTGGGTGATGTTTACTCTCTCCTTATATACCATGGCTTAAATACTATATGTAAAATTGACAAGAGTCATATATTGATATTAAATATAAATTCAATAAATCTTACGTTATAGGATAAGGAATAAGAGAGGAACAAAATTGAAGGTTCTTGCTAAATGCATGTGTACATGTGCAGAAGTGTTCTTTTTTTTTTTGAGACGGAGCCTCAAGCTATCCCCCTGGGTAGAGTGCCATGGCATCACAGCTCATAGCAACCTCCAACTCCTGGGCTCAAGCAAGTCTCCTGCCTCCGCCTCCCAAGTAGCTGGGACCACAGGCGC
>CAUYQV010070861.1:0-34818 GCA_963574575.1 Galagoides demidoff
AAACAACAATGATGGCTGCAACCAAAAAATGGCCGGGCGTTGTGGCAGGCACCTGTGGTCCCAGCTACTTGGGAGGCAGAGGCAGGAGACTTGCTTGAGCCCAGGAGTTGGAGGTTGCTGTGAGCTGTGATGCTAAGGCACTCTACCCAGGGGGACAGCTTGAGGCTCTGTCTCAAAAAAAAAAAAAAAAAAAAAAAAACCCTTCTCTATTTCTACCCATGGTCACAATACCATACTGTTGCATGGACCTGACTTTTTGACCTACATTTATATCTGGGGTAACAATTATCTTATTTTTTCCTATTCGTTTTCTTTGCTCCATAGTTTCAGTGCATTGATATGTATCCCTAAACAATATTCTATTTAGTTAGTTTCAAGTGCCATAGTGTATGTATTATCCTGAAACTAGTTTTATTTTCGCTCAGTATTATGCTTCTGAGAATCATAAAGGTTGATGCGATGGTATTCCATTGTGTGACCTCACCACAGTTTATTCCCCCATCCTCCCATCAATGGGGATTTGGGTTATTTTTAGCTACTGCTTTTACAGATTATACCCCTGCTTAGAACATTCCGGTACATGTTTTCAAAAGGGGAAATGCCTTGGAAGGGACTGACTTTGCCTAAGTATATAACACATGATCAGGATTATAAGATAACCTCCATTTTTCTTTGAAATTGGTTGTATTAATTTACATTTTCACCAGAAGGTGAAAATTGTACATTCTCTCTAATGCTTGGTTTTCTTTGTTTTAAAGACAAAGTCTCACTTTGTCACCCTCATGACAGAGTGCTATGGCTTCAAAGCTCATAGCAACCTCCAGCTCTTGGGCTTAGGCTATTCTCCTTCCTCAGCCTCCTGAGCAGCTGGGACTACAGGTGCCTGCCGCAACTCCTGGCTGTTTTTTTTGTTGTTGTTATTGCTGCAGTTTGGTCAAGGCCAGGTTCAAACCTGCCACCCTTGGTATATGGGGCCAGCGCCCTACTCACTGAGCCACAGGTGCCGCCCAAATGCTTGGTATTTTAAAACTTTCTATTTCCAAACTTATGAATATAAAATAAGTGGAAGTTATAATTAATAGTCTCATTGTTAATGAAGATAAGCATCACCTCCAATGTGTTTATTATTTGGGGAAATTTATTTTCCTGTGTTTCATTTATTTTTCTATGAGGTACTTTATCTTTCATTTTTAATTGACTCATAGAAATGTATAATCAATATTATTTCTAATCCTTTGTCAGTTGTATCTTCCCTTCTCCAATCTATGGCTTGGATTTTCATTCTCTTGATGGTGATTTTTGATGAACAGATGTTCATAATTTTTAATTAATCAAATTCATCAATAGTTCCCTTTATGATTAGCACGTTTTTGTATTTTAATTAAGAAGCTCATTCCTTTTTCAACTACCATATGATCTAGCAATTTCAGTTCTGAGCGTGTATCCAAAGGAAATTAAATGAGTAGCTCCAAAAGATACCTGCCCGCCTATGTCGATTGCAGCATTATTCATAATAGCCAAAACATGGACTCAACCCAAGTGTCCATTGATAGATGAATGAATGAAGAGGATGTGGTGCGTGTATACACCATGGAATATTATTCAGCCTTAGCAAAGAAGGAATCCTGTCATTTGAGACAACGTGGATGAATCTGGAGCACAATAGACTAAGAGAAATAAGCCAGACGCAGAAAGGCAAATACTGCGTGATGTCACTTCTATCATGGAAGTTGCAAAAGTCTAACTAATAGAAGCAGAGACTAGAATGGCCATTATTGGGGGCCTGGTGGGGCGATGGGGCAAATTGAGAGAGATTGGTCCGAGGCTGTAAATTTTCAATTAGGCAGGATGAATACATTCTGGAGAGCTAATGTGTAGCATTAGCCTATGGCGAATAACACTGTATCATACCTAAAATTTACTGAGTGTAGATCACACTTTTCATACACACACACACACACACAGAGGTAACTTGATTACATTAATTGGCTTGATTGTGACGAACATTCCACAGTGTGTGTATATATATATATATATGTGTGTGTGTGTGTCAAATCGTCACTTTGTAGAACTTAATATATATAAATTTATCTGTGAATTATGCCTTAGTATATCTATAAAAATTTATTCTCTGTCTTTCCTCAAATCATAAAGATATTCTGTATCTTCTTCTAAACGTTCTAGAATTTTGCCACTGACATTAAAGTCCACGAGCCACCTGGAGTTGAATTTTCGGTATGATCTGAGGGAGGAACCCAGTTTATTTTTCCTATTTGGATAACTAATAGTCCCAGCTCCATTGGTTGAATAGTTACTGAGATATTGGATTAAATCCCCCCAAGTATTACAACATTAATTAAACCATGAAACACCTATCAGTATTTGTGCACACCCATGGCTGCTCAGTGGGGCCCGTGGGGAAGTAAAATGCTATAGATGCTCAATTGCATGATTGCAAATGCCACGTGGACTCCTCTCTGCTGCAGCTCAATGTGATGCGTGCGCGGGGTCCCCTCCCAGTCAGTTTTGATCCTATCGAGCCAGTCTGCCGGAACTTAGTCTATTCCCAGCATCACTGAAAATTCCCACCTGCCACCTGTAGCCTGCCTGTCTTCTTATCGTCTTTGACTGGACCCCCTCTGAGAGCCATTCTACTAGCTGGAGTGATAATAAACATTTCAATTATTTATGATAGCATACTTTAGCGTGGTGTGTTCTGACATTGTATACTTTAAAAGGGGAAGGAGCAAAGCACCCAGCAGTTAGTATCCTAAAAATAATCCATCCTTTCCTGTGATAAGTGATGCTACTTCTGTCTTTTAATGGGTTTCACTCTACATAAAACTCTTAGGTTGAATTTTTCATTTTAGTGAACATATCTTTTATTTCTAGATCCGTGTTGAGCTGGGTTTTTAAAACTCCCTTGATCATTCTGATAGTCTGTTACTCCTTACTTATGTGTTTGATATTCTTTTTATTTCTTAAGACTCTCAAATGCACTTATTTTGTATTTTATACGAGTATTTCTTTTCCCCAAGTCTTTGAAAGTCTGATTTTTTAAAATTTATTTATTTATTTTAAACTTGACGTGGTTTTTGGTTCTGTATCCTTTTCCCACTGATTTTCACATATGCTGGTAGTTTCCACCTAGCACTGTGAGTTCTTTTTTTATTCTTAGCTTATAATTGATAATACTCTGCATTTATCAATCCTTTAAGTAACAAAATAATAAAACTTGTATGTTTTTTTTTTTTCTGGCACTTAGGGGCAACATAGGTCAAGTCTATTCAAAGTTAAAATTTACAGATTGCCGTTTTAAAAGTCATGCAAATAAAGTATAAACTTCAGGGCCCATGAGGGCTGGGCAGTGACCACAATCAATCAGAGACATTTGTTGATTTTTCATGTCTTAGAGGCAAGCCCAAACGAATAACTTTCTTTGCCAACTGGCTGAAGAGCATTTATATAAAGTTTGGATATGTGTGTGAATGTGTATTCATATGGACAAACTCACATTAATTTAGGCTTTCTCATCAGACTTCAACCTTTACTGGGTCTCCCAAGGTCCGGCCCCAGTCCCTGTCCTCCCACCACCACCCTCAAATGCTAGGCCCCAGACATCCAGAAACCCAGGACATCAGTATCCACCGACATTTCCAGTTTTATGGTTTATTTCTGACTTCAGTGGATTTTTCTGTCCTTTTCTTACAGTCTCCGAAGTATTTTTCAAGTCTTGTGTTGTAAGAAAGCTCCAGTATGTTCTAGACAGGCTTGATAAAGATTCTCCACTAAAATATAGGTACTATGAAAGCAGAGACTTCATCTGTTCTACTCACCTTTGTAACCTCAGTGCCTGGAAAGTGTTTCTCAACATTGATTACACTTTGGGTCACGTCCAGTGACTGTGAGTATCTGGTACGAGGCCTGACATAGGCACATTTTAAAAGCTTTTTAGGAAATTTTAATGAGCAGCTTGGATTAAAAATTCATTGACCAGTTCGATGGAAGTATTTCAAATTGTATATAAAATGAGCACATTGTACCCCCTAATTGCATTAATGTACACAACTATGATTTAATAAAAAAAATTCATTAACCTAGAACATACCTAGGAGAACATACCTCAAAAAAATATTTATTAAATAAGTATGTTTTTAAGGACGATTTTTTTTAAGGAATAACTGAACTACTTTCTGATGATAGTCAAGTTATTGGAAGAGATGTATTAGGCCGGGCACAGTGGCTCATGCCTGTAATCCTAGCACTCTGGGAGGTGGAGACAGGTGAATCGCTTGAGCTCAGGAGTTCAAGACCAGCCTGAGCAAAAGTGGGACCCTGTCTCTATTAAAAATAGAAGAAAAACTAGCTGGGCATGGTGGTACATGCCTGTATTCTGTCTCTATTACAAATAAAAAAACTAGCAGGCCTTGTGATGAGTGCCTATAGTCCCAGCTACTTGGGAGGCCAAAGCAAAAGAATCACTTGAACCCAGGAGTCTGAGGTTGCTGTGAGTTAACATGATGCCACGGCACTCAACTCAGGGCAACAAAGTGAGAGTCAATCTCAAAAAAAAAAAAAGAAAGAAAGAAAGAAAGAAAGAGTGTATTGGGTCCTTTGTGTATTGATATAAAAGGCCAATCCAATGAGAAGGAGGATTTCATCAAGTCTCTCTCCATCTGGGAGTACTCAGTGGTTTCTAGCCAGAAAATATTTGCTAAGCATAATTTATAAATGTGTCCCCTGGCAGGCCCTCCCTGGGTCAGAATTTGGACCTGACAATGGTGTTCATGGATTCCTTCCCCAGGTTAGAAAGTACTGGCCTACAGCCTATGAGAGGACTGTTTGAAAAACAAATTCTTCTTTTCTGCTGGCCAGCTCCAGTATAGTAGCTGACCTCACTGAGCCCTGGTCTCAATTAAAACAAATCCCTAAGTTGCTACTTAAATGGGCCAAAGCAGATGAGCAGGCATGCAGCAAGCATGAGGAGGGAGAGAGGGATAAAAGTGATTCGTTCGGAATTAGAACATCTTTTCTGGATCCTCTGATCCTAAGAGCTCATTGTCAAAGCCTTGGGCCCCAGACTCTGCTCAAAGGGATGGAAGCTCAGCCAGCTTTTAATTTTAACTAGCTCATTTCTTCCAGAGACATTTCATAGTTCTCTGAAACTTTGAGGTAATTTCATCCTTTACTTGACTGATCTGATAGAAATAGTTGAGAAATAACTATAAATTCTGGACCCTCATGTTAACCTTGAAAGAATGAATGTGGTTTAGTTATAAAAGCTAAAAGAGAAGGTGGGAAACTGGAAAAAAACATCAAATTTTTCAACATGAAAACATATTCTTTGTCGGTGATACTTGACAACTTGATTTTCACAGTGACAATTGTAAATCATTCATACCAGACTATCTGGTCCTTAACTTTTCAATTATGTGTGGCTATTACGGTGAGTTGATAAGAAATGAAGGAAAGTATTGATCAGAAACATTTAAAATATAGATGAAGTCTTTTAGTTAGATAGAATGTTGAAGTTGTGCTTTGTTTCACGTATCCAAGGAACATTCAGAAACTCTGCACAGTAGAATTTTTAGCGGTATATCCTATCCTACTATTTAAGTCAAATTAGTTCTTTTAAATTTCCAACTATGCTTAAATAATGGATGGTCCCATTCACCTATATGATTAACAATTAGAACAATATTTAATTTAAAGTGAACTTTGATTGAGACTCTACTGCAGGAAAACATGTCCTAAGAACGGACTAGAGAGAGACTTTACATGCAACAATGTGCGAAATTTGAAAGTAAATAGCAAAGGTGTGAATATTTAATCTGTGGGAGAAACAAATGATTGGGAGAAAACTTACTCTCTTGACTAAGAGATATTAAGCACCACCTCTGTTTGAGTTATTTTTAAAGTGTAGTTCATTGAGCTTTCTGGATAAAGATGATCAAGTTGAGGACTGGGGATAGATGGATGTGAAGAGATAGCATACAATTTCTTTTTCTTGATATCTCTGATTCCCTATTTGAAGACGCTAGAATTAATCAACAGCAAATGGCCACCGGCACACAGGTTTGGTGGCGGGTGGGGGTTTTTCTGTTCTGTTTTTCTGGATGAGTCCATCTAACGAACCATTTTTCTTCATGATCAATTTATGCGCTGTGTTCTAGTGGTGCTTTAATCCACTAAAAATGTGGTCACCTTTTCCCAAACTAATGCCTTCCTTGGAAAAAAAATAAAACCAAAAAACCTAAGTTAGAGTATCTGTTTTGAAAGGAATACATTCTAAAAAAAACCTTAAGATGATAATCGAGTCATTTCAGGAAAAAAAAAAAAAGGCAGAGAGTTTAACAACATCTACAAGCTGCTGTTGCTTAAAAACACACTATTTGAACTGCAATTTGAACATATTTCTACCCTTTAGACATTACAAACACACTATACCACCCTGCTGTGAGGACAGCTTTGGTGCCCCAGAAGTAAAAGAGTTTAGCTGTGATTAAAGGATTGACGTCTGTGCCTTCAACTGACAGATCCGTTTTTGCTAGGTTTCCTCTGTTAATTCTAGGCTTGACAGCCCCACCATAAATTAATCTAAATTATGGCAAACTCCTACAAGGCTGATTATTGTCTTGCAAAAAAATTATAAAGTCTACTGAAAATGCTGACATCTCTATCACAAAATGTTATTTCAATTTGCAAGAAATCTGAATGAGGCGAGTTAAAAAAAAAAAAAAAAAGAACCCCAGGAAATTGCAGCTGCCACTCCCGAGATGAAGGTGGTGTTACGAGAATCAGACACAGAAACTGAGCTGTGGGGGGAGGATGGGCCTGACTCCTGCGGTCATTGATAGGTGAGCCTCAGTGTTTGTCTTCTGGAAGCTTGTGACAATGTAATTACATCCTGCCTGCCCAATTTGTCTCATAACTGAAGTTGATAAATATAAACTACCGTTTATGATTGTGAATCACAGCCTGAAGCAACATGGTGTGGACACTGATTACAGAGAAACATGAATAGTGGCCAATAATAGATTGACTGAATCTGAACCCTGTCACAGACCAGTTAGGGCATCAGAGCATCAGAGAATCAGCTAAGATCAGCCTTAGCGTCCCAGGAAGAGACCATGAATACAGACTAGACAGGTCCAGGGGGCAAATTAAGGCTTTATAGTCTCATGAGCTTTATTTCTACTTAGAGGATGATCAGTCCCCTGGAAATTACCCGTCTCAGAGACATGAGAAGTATCAGAAGTGAGAAGGGGCATTTTCTATGTTCTGTCTGTCCTTGGCAACCTTTCCCCCAAGAGAAGGAGAATGAACAGGCAGCAACCTGAGAAAGGGCGATCGGAGAGAACAGGATATCAGAGCAAGACTCGACGATGGGAAGGACGGAGCCAAGTAACTATTTGGGGAATATCATTCCAACAATTGGAATGGCGAGTGTAAGGACCTTGGAAAGAAAATAGGAAAGGAAGTACCGTGTGAAGTAGACAGTGGTAGAAACTCAGGTGGGGGATTTAGCCAATACCACACTGGTCTGGTCTCAGGTGAGAGGAAGTCACTGCAAGACTGTGACCAGGAAATCAAGTGATTTAATTTATATGACCATTAATCACTAATTTCTAATAAATAGATAGTGCATAATATTTAACCTGGATTTTTAGAAGTATTTGAAAATTTAAATTACGTTCCAGAAATTTTATCTGCTTTATTAATCCATTCAGTAATTGTTGTAAAACATTTGTTGAATGTCTGCGGTATGCAAAATTGTATGCTAGGCTCCGTTCAGGGTATAAAGATCTCTTGACTCAAAACAGCTTAGACGCTACTTTCCAGCATTCGGGCCCCAGTCACTGAGCAGCTCTCTGCTGTGCCTCCAATATATGTTCCATATTTCTTCTCATGATTATTAAAAAGACTTCAGAACTTGAGTCTTGTTGTTGGTTAATATATATGACACGTACGTATGCTTCTGATGAAACGTCTGTGTCCCTTCTTTAACCCTAAATTACGACACTCTGAAGAAGGATCAGTTCTTATAATGCAATATGGAAGTTCGTAGCTCCAGGAACAAAAGGCAAAAGATCTTTGAAAGGGGTTTGAAGAAACAAATCTTTTAATCCCTGCCAGTCCGTTCTCACCCTGCTGAACGCTAGTGGCATTTCTGACACACAGGGACTGATTTCCGTGTGGAGGAAATGATGAAGCAGTCCTCATCCTGCTGCGATAGCCCAGTGAAAGAGTGTAACTTCGTAACTGTGGTGGGGTACACAATTAGCATCTTGGCTTCTGTTCGGCTATGTTGTAGAATCTTAGAATGTGACTGACCTGGAATGCTCAACAAGAACTGGCTCCTTTAAATATGGCAGAGACCAGGGACTAGGAGAGCCAAGTTGCAGAGGGCAGGAAGCTCACCTCACGGCAGCCCTCATTCATACAGTGCTCTTGTGCCACCATCACAAACCCCTTGGGCACCCACAGACATACGTCTCTGAAGCCCATCTAGCACAATTACCCTGACCTCTACCCATTTTTATTACAACTCTCTTATTCTAATAAATTTTCCCAAATCAGTGTGCCATCTTAATAATATAATTGCTTTTTTTTGAAGGGGTGGTCATACTTTGCCCAAAGGTAGAAATTCTAGAAGCATTGCCTAGAAGTACATAGGAGAGTTGTAAAGAAGAGGCTTTTCAATCCACTTGGAATATCACTGGTTGATGCCTCATGTGATGTAAACCAGACACATCATCTGGGTACACGTTACAACCTAAAACGCTGCTGGATATGATAAGCGCTGTTCATTTGTCCTGTTGGTTCTATTACTGGAAGGCCAGGTATCCGTTAGTTAATCTCATCTTAGCCACACTCTAGTGTGGCAGGATCTGCATAGGAAAATGAGTTGGTCTCTGTGTTATCCTGGCCCGCGAGAAGCCACAGCTGGTGGATACGTGATGTGGTGCAGTAGAAGGAATGTGAACTTTGGAGCCTGAAGACCTAGGTGTGTGCCCAGTGCCCACTGCTTGCAGAAGAAGAGGTGTGGGCAGTCCTAGAGCCTCTAAGACTCCTGCATCATCTGTAAAATCCCAGACTAGCTGTGAAACTTAAACCCAGGATATATGATAAAACACTTTGTAAACTGTAAAGCACAGGGCAAACGATGCTATTGTCCTTTTAAACAAAAATAGAATAAGGGCAGATGAAGATTTCAAGACCTTTTAGAAATTTGTTTTTTTAAGCTTCCCCACCCTTCCTAACAGTCTGTTTTATTTTGGCTAATTACTTGAGGATGAGCTCAGGAGAATTTTCGGAACACACATTTGAGCCTGGTCTTAGGGCCTCATCTCTACCCTGCCTGGTCCTCATGGCCCTTCCACGGTCTCTCTTGTCCAAGAAGGCTGCCCACCTGGACTCCTGAGCCCCTCGTGTGTCTCGTCAAATGGACCATCAGGGTTCCACACTGCTTCCTCTGTTTGAAAGTTACTCAAAGAATTATAGTTAGGGTTTTTCTTTATTTTATGCATAAGAATTATATTTTTAAAAATAAAGAATTTTCTCACTGGAATTTCATGCACATACAATACAATGAAGGTATTGGGGGCGTATTCTTTGGATTGTTTTCTGAAGGAAAAAAATCCCTGCTGTAAGTACTAATAAAATGCCATCCTGACATACCCTAGAAAGGGAGGAGAGAATTGTGTGGTCTTTGTACCAGGAAGCTGCATGGAATATGTGAACACTCACAACTGAGTTCAGATAATATGGATGATCCCCAATGTCACTCACTCACCGAGTCTCATAATTGTGAGTGCTATTGGGGGATCATTCAGTCCCATCGGTCTGAAAACACAGGAAAAACCACTTTTAACATCGTGTCTAATTTTTCTCTCGTTCCCTGGATCATAGTTTGCACTTAATAAATGTTAGTTAAGTAAAAGGAATAATTGTTTTGCTCTCATCCTTTCCCCTCAAAAAAGAAACCTGCTTGGCATCGGTCTCTGTTCCATTGAGTCCATTCACTTCATGCTTTTATTTACTTTTTCCCTGTGTGGAATGTGGATCCTCTCTGGCCGTTTATATTGCCCGTCTTTCAGACTTCAGCTCAAGGTTAATCTCCACCAAGACGGACCCGTTTTCATTGATCAACATCTTTCATATGATCTGAACTCAATTCAATTTCACACTTCATCATTTCATACTTATACACATATAGTATACATTTCCCGAGACATTATATACAAAGCTTTTATTACAAAATAATATGTCATGAGACATAATTGCTGTAATTATTACCTCTCTTACGTTGCTCACTCTGGTTTTGATGAGTTATTTTGTGGTATTCGTCCAGGTAATTTTTGGAGAATGAGAGAGTGTCATTTCTTTTCAGATGTGCCCAATGAAGACAACATAGAATATATTCTAAATAAATATGTGGCCTGACTGAATAATAACAATGTATAAATCTGTCTGGGATAAGCTACATATTCATGTTTTATTGAAAATATACCATAATGATATTGACACTGTAAGTCACTTCACTCTAACACAATGATTTTTATTTTGGCAAATTATCTTCCAACCCTTTTTCATATCCATAACTATGAAATAAATACATAACTGTTATTTGTCTCCTGAATTTTCATTTATATCTGCTGTAATCATTTCATTAATTTCACATAATCCTCATGATTACGACCGTTAACTGAAGCATAATATTCCTTTGTATGGGTGAAACATAGCTTTATTAAGCTAGTCACTGACTCATTATTAAACTTTTCACCTTCGTTCATTTATTTCTTTGGTAGGTTACCCTACTGCAGGGAAGATCTTCCTCATAAAGTTATTTAGTTGCACTTGAATTATTTCGTTTCAATATAGTCTAGCAATTAATTGACGTGGTTAAAAGACTCATTTAATTTTCTTACTAAGTTTCACAGGTAGTTTCCCAAAGGGCTTCTGTAACCATTTGCAATATGCCCAGCAGAATGTAGAGTACTCTCCAATGAGCTCTTAGTGAGTTGGCCAAAACTGCACCTCTTGGTTCCATACGTAAGAAAGTATCATCATCATCTTTTTTCTCCTAACGTTTATTGAGCAATTGCTTTGACCAGCCAAGTACTAAGAGTTTTGCATCTTATTCTAACCTGAATCAGGTATTAGTCTCCCTTTACCTGCCCAAGGCCAAGTGAATAATCAGATATAGAACCAGCAGTCCCCATGCAGATCTGTGTTGATACCCACTTAATTATTCTGTGTTCCAGTCATCCTTCATTTGGTAAAAAAGGTAATTCCCCAAATATATCACCTGTAGCACTGAGGGGAAGAGAACTACTTTTATGTGATGTAGTTATGTGTTTATTTTGGTGACTATTAGAAAAGAATATTGAAATGATAGCATTTTGGATCTATTGGATTAAATGTATTGTTATTTTTTTAAATTTCAGATTAACATGAAATGTTAATGAAATGTTTGCATTTGGTAGGTAAAGTCCCTGTTGTAGTTGTGAGTGATATTTGGGGTGTGCAATATATCCTTACATTGTGCCCCTTAAGTGTGAGCACACCCATCCCCCTCCCTCCCCTCTTCAGCCCTCCCCCCACACGTGAATTGAATTGAGGGGGGGGGTTGATAGTTTTTTACAATTTTTTATTTGTTTTTGATATAATTTAAATTGTATTGTCAATGAAACTCTTTTTTGTTTGTTTCAGGTTTATTGAGGGCACAAATAATTAAATTACACTGTTTGTATTTGTTAGGTGAAATCCCTCCCCACCCTCAAGAGGTGTACCATACATTGTAACCTCTCATCCTACCCCCTGCTCCTCTTTCCCACTCCCTCATTCCCCCACCCCCCACCCTGAATTGATTTGAGTTTTTCTCTTGTGTGTATGGGAGGACATTAGTTTGTCTGCTGGATTCATGTTAGGATTGAGTACATTGGTACTTGCTTTTCCATTTTTGTGATACTTTACTAAGAAAACTGTGTTTCAATTCCATCCAGACTAATACAAAAGATGTAAAGTCTCCATCTTTTTGTGGCTGAATAGTATTCCATGGTATACATATAACACAGTTTATTAATCTAGTCATGGATTGATGGGCACTTAGGTTGTTTCCACATCTTGGAGATTGTATATTGAGCTGCAGTAAACAATCTAGTGCAAATGTCCTTATGATAAAATGATTTTTTTTCTCCTGGGTAGTGCCTAGTAATGGGATTACAGGATCAAGATTAGATGTATGATTAAAATTAATTTCACCTGTTATTTTTTACTTTTTGAAAATGTGTCTAGTTAGAAAACTGAAACTTACATGTGAGGCTTGTGCCTGAGGCTCACATTACATTTGTATTTTGAAATGCAGACCTAAAAGGCAGGTAAAATCCAATACATCCCTGGAACAACACAGCAAAGTTCTCCTAGAAGACTTCATTCAAAATGGTCAAAATCCACTCCACTTTCTTGTCTTTATTCACATCCTAACTCTGTAACTTCAGCCTGAAATATGAACTTCTCTAAAAAAAAAAAAAAAAAGAAATAATAATGGTCCCCACCAAGGAAAGACAGCTAAAGGGTCACCACTGTGGTGAACAATTGACTGATAGTAACATTAATCCTTCCTGGCACTCCAGGACCCATGAGAAACAATTGGATTCCAGCCCCATTTTTAAGAAGTTACTAGATAATAAAAAATGATCCCCGTGAATCTATATCTATTTGCATATAGGTAAACCAATATAAGTTTTATATATGCAGTTTTACAGTCACTTACCATATGTGATGTAATGATGTCTATAAATATAAAAATTCAAATTCAGCCATAACACAGAATAGACAGAATCTTCAATGAAACATAATCATATTTTTGCATATTTTTTCTATATGCCACTTGGCATGAGATATGATTTGTAACAACTACTTAACATAATCCCTCAGGATCTGAATTCATAAGAATTTAAAATCTATTTTAAAGGTCTGAAACTACATTGAATTTGTTTTGCTTGGGGGAGGGCAGATTTGAAGCATACTACTGTTATGCTCAGGCATTATTTTAGTTTACATTCTTTCACAGCTATATTAAACAGTATGAAATTAACCTCTTTTGTTTCTCCAGCAGCTGTAAACAATTCAACAGAAACTCAATTTTCTTTCAGTTCATAAATGTACTATATTCCCCACTGTGTCAAAGGACCTTCTCTACTTTGCTTCTCCAGTTCATTGATGACAGATAAAGATTCTTCTACCCATGTCTGCTCTATGCAACAATACCAGTTGACACAATCTGTACAGCTCACCTGGGTAGCTCTGTTGGGGGGGAGGTGGGGGAAACAGAGCAGAGAGTTAAGTAATATTTTTCCATGGTCCTGTAACCATGTCCACTCAGATGGTAATTTAATCTCAACAATTTGAGACCTCCCACACACCAAATTGTTCCCTTTCAGTGGCACTAAGTAAGGAGGAGCGTGCAGGCTACCAGCTGGCAGTTGCTCTCTGGAATACCACCTGCAAATATCAATCGGAAGTTGTGGGTCATCACTCCCATCTCAGAAGGACTTTTTTAGGATGGCTACTGAGCAGATGTAAGGGCACTTCTAATTAAATATAGACCCTGAAATCTGTCTCAAAGCGAAGTTGTTGTGACATATTCCCTCCAGAGACCTGGAAATTCATAAATTCATCGCTAAAATTATCTTTAGAACAAAGGGTTTAGAGTCAAGGATGACACTCTGAAGAGCCGAGAAAAGCCATGATGGCTGGGTTAGAGACCCATAGACAAAAGCTCCTATTTCTATAAGATTGTGTGTGTGTATTTATATTTAAAGGTACTCAAAATGAAAAGATAAAGTCAGACTTCAAATTCTTCCCAAGTTATTAACATATAAGCCACTAGGATAAAATGAAACTTTCCACATTTCATATCTAGACTGAAATGATGGAGAATTAACTCATCGTGTGTCTTAGGGTTTTAGGATGTTCTCTGATGTTTAAATTTTTTATGAGAAATATAGGAGAAATTACGTGGAATAGTTCTGAAATATCTATTTTAAGCTGTTGTGATTCATTTTGTCCACAAAAGCTATGGATCTTTAAATTTGTAGTCACTTAGAATCCCATCTTAGTATTCCAAGAAGCCTAGGTTTCTCAGTCAGAGTTACTGTACAAAATCTTGATTAAATATTTATAAATTTCCTAAAACGTATATTGCTTGCTTGATCTATTGAATAAGCATATGTTCATTAGTCTTCTTTTACAAAGGGCTGCTAAGCAAAAACAATGTCTTTTATTGTTTTCTGTGTGTCTGGCACATGGTGGGGTGCATGATAAATGTTTAATAACATCACACGAGATGATAAATCAGCACTGTCCCAAAGATATAATGGGCAAAGGGGCTGAATCCTGAGTGGAGACTTGGGCATTCTGAACTTGTGCCTACCAAGACAGGAAGTGCACATCTCAGTGTTTGCCTGAAATTGATTTTTTTAATATACAAAGCCTTAAGAAGTACAGATAGGAAGTAGAAACTCGCAGGCTTGAAACTTCTTGGAACTCACAGAGTCCTCTGACCGTCTGACACCAGCACGCTTAGTTCATATCAGATATCTAGCAAATAATTGTAGAACAAATGACTATTATTATGGCCTGACAATCTTCATTTATAATTGTGATAAAATACAACCTCAAGGCAACTTTTTCCTGTGTGATTCTTAGATCCTAGAATGCCTTTGTGCATGTGTGTCCCGGTTGCATTATGACCAAGCCTGGTAATTTTTTCTCATGTGTAAAACAGGCAAGTTTACTACAGAATTTAAAAGTATATGTTACCAATATATTTGAAGTATATATTACCAATATATGAGCCATAAAAATTTCCCCTGGTCCCCAGCCTTTTGAAGTTACCCTATGCTAAAAATCTTTAAATAAAAATGATGGAAACATCCAACTTGCACTAGAAAAACCTTATTCCATCTTCCTATCTCCCATTATTTTCAAGGTTCTTGAAGAACGTTCCCATGTCCACATTAGCTCCAGTTCCAATATCCTTTGAGTCCCGTCTTCATTCTATCTCCCCCTCCTGCCCTGTTCCCTCTCCCTCACATCACCCCAATGGGTGCAACAGAGATGAATCTCAAGTGTGCAAAAATACTACGTTTATTTTCTTTACCTATAAAAGGGGTGGGAGGCAGAATTGCTTAGCACAAGTTTCTCACGTCACCTACTTTCATAACAATACTTGGTGGTAAAGATTGTCCCTATTCTCACTTTACAGATAGGGAAACTGAGACTGAAAAAAGTCAAGTAACTTATCTAAAATCTTACCTCCAGTACACAAAGTGCTAGCTAGGAGCTGCATACTAGACTTGTAAGTCTTCTGTGATTCACGGCCTCCTTCTTTACGGCTACCGTAGAAGTCATACCCTAACCGTGATTCCTCACTGAGAACTTCCTATATGGCAGCATTCATCTGAGTCCTTTCCATGTATCACTCCACTTACCCTTCAGAATGCAAGACTTGCATTATTATTATCCCAAGTTGACAAATAAGGAAGCTGAGGCTGGAGGTTAAGGAGTTCCTGTAATAGGACAGGTAATAAGTAATAGAGTGAGGATTCATTTCCAGGCAGCCTAACACCAGAGACTTTGACTTTTCTTTTTTGTAAACAGTGTTATTGAAGTGTCACTGACATATGACAAACTGTGTGTACTTGAAGTACACAATTTGATAAGTTTTGACTTCTGTATACATCAAAGAAACCATCACTATAAGCTAAGCAGTGAACATATCCTTTATGCTCAGAAGTTTCTTCATGCCCTGATCAATTCTCCATTTCTACAGATTACTTAGCATTTTCTAGAGTTTTATGTTAATAGAATTACATGGTAGGACTCTCTTTTTAAAAATAACATCAAGAGTCCAATTCCATGGATGCATTTTTATTGCTTCTTTCATCCAACATGATTAGAGAGTCATTCATGTCATGTTACATTCTACTTTATTGCTGGTTTACTCCATGGTTTATCCTGTCAGCTGTTGATGGACACTTGGGTTGTGTCCAGTTTTTGGCTTTTACAAATAATGCTGTTATGAACATTCATGTACAAGTCTTTGTATGGGTGTGTTTGCTCTTGGGTAAATACTAGAAGTAGAACATTTGAGTCATATGTTAAGCATATATTTAACTTTTTAAGGAATTATCAAACTGTTCTTCAAAGTAGTTATATTACATTTCCACTCACAATGTATGAGAGTTCTAGTTCCTCAACATCTTTCAACCAACTTGATATGGTCAGTCTGTTTTATTTTAGGTGTTTTAGTAGGTGTGTAATGGTATCTCACTGGGATTTTAATTGGCACTTTGCCAACAACTAATGTCATTCAACATCTTTCTTTTTTATTTCTTTTGTTTGCTTTTGGGTTTTTTTAAAACTTATTTCAATAGATTTAGAAAGTTACAAGTTTTTTTTTCCTTCTTGCATAGATAAATCATATAATGGTGAAATCTGGACTTTTAGTGTACCTGTCACTCAAATAGTGTACATTGTACCTGATGGGTAATTTTGATCCCTCACTTCCTTCTTACCTTCCTCCCTTCTTAGTCTGCAATGTCCATTATACCACTTTACGACCATATATACCCATCTTTTAGCTCCTTCTGATAGGTGAGAACGTAGGGTATTTGTCCATTCCTGAGATACTTCACGTAGAATAATGGTCTATAGTTCTATCCAAGTTACTGTTAAAGACATTATTTCATCCCTTCCTATGGCCGAGTGTGTGTGTGTGTGTGTGTGTGTGTGTGTGTGTGTGTGAGTGTGTGTAATAGTTTCTTTATATGCTCATCAATTGATAGGCACTTAGGTTAATTTCGTATCTTTGCAACTGGAAATTGTGCTGTGATAAACATGTGAATGCAGGTGTCTTTTTAATATAATGACTTGTTTTCCTTTGGGTGGATACTCAGTAGTGAGATTGCTGAATCAAATGGTAGATCTACTTTTAGTTCTTTGAGAAATTGCCATGCTACTTTCCACAGAGGTTGTACTAATTTACATTCCCACCAACAGTGTATAAGCACTGCATCTGAGCCAACATCTATTAGTTTTTGACTTTTTAACAATGGCCATTCTGGCAGAAGTAAGGTGTGGTTTTAATTTGCATTTCCCTAATAATTAGGGTTGTTCAGCTTTTTTTCTTTTTCTTTTTTTTTTGTCATTTGTTTATCTTCTTTTGAAAAAAAATATGTTCATACCTTTTGCCCTCTTTTTAATGAGGTTATTTGTTTTTTCCTTGCTAATTTGTTTGAATTCCTTGCAGATTCTGGATAATAATCCTCTGTTGGATGCATAGTTCACAATGAACATATTTCATTGGCTTAATTGCCGTACATCTTTCTTGGTAAAATGTCAGTTCAAAACTTTTGCTCATTTTTAAAATTAGGTTTGTTGCTTTCTTATTACTGAGTTTGGAAAGGTCTTTGTATATAGTCTACATGCACAATCTTTATCAGATATATGCTTTGCAAACATTTTCTTCCAGTCCACAGAACTCTCCCTCTGTCTATTCATGCTCTGAACATTGCTTATTGAAGGGTAGAAGTTTTTAATTTTATCAATTTGTTCTTTATAGATCATTGGTGCTATATCTAAGAAACTTTTCTAACCCAAAGTCACCAGTATTTTTTTCCTACATTTTCTTCTTAAAAATATATGATTTGAGGTTTCATATTTAGGCCTGTGTTCATTGTTAATTTTTGTAAATCGTGCCAGGTATAGAAGGAAGTTTATTTTTCATATGAACATTTAATTGTTCTAGCATCAATTGTTGAAAAGACAAGCATCCTCCCACTTTGCATTTTTGTGATTTTTATTAAAAAAAACCAAAACAGTTATTTATGTGTGGTCTATTTCTGAACTCTATACTCTCCTCCCCAATCTATTTTTATATCAATTTCATGCTGTTTTAATTACTGTAGCTTTGTAAGTCTTAAAATCAGGTAATATTAATCTTCTAGGTTTGTACTTTTTCAAAATAATTTGACTCTTCTAGGCTTTTGACATGTCCATGTGAATTTTAGAATGAGCTTGCTGATTTCTTTAAAAACAAAAAATTATCCTGGCTGTTGTGTATTTGGGAGAGAGTAAGAGATTTGGTGGATTACAGTGAATTCATTGATAACTTTGGGGAGAAGTAACATCTTAGCCACATTGAGTCTTCTGACCCATGAACAAGGCATAGCTATTTAGGTCCTCTCTAAGTCCCTCAGCAATTTTGTATATTCACTTCTTTATAGGTCTTGCACATTTCATCAGACTTAATCCTAACTATTTTCTATTTCTGTTGCTATTGCACTATGTAGATGATTTTCAAATAGAAAATGGCTTTTATTTCAATTTCCAACTGTTTGGTACTAGTGTTTGGAAAGACAACTGATGTTTATACATTGATCTTGCAACCTTGCTAAATTCACTTATTAATTCTTGTAACTTCTTTCCTATCCTTTGCGATATTTTACACAGATCAGAAGTCAGAAATGTTGAGAATGAACATCTCATCTTGCTCATAGTCTTAAAGAGGAAGCATTCAGTCTTCGACTGTTAGATAAAATGCTAAATGTAGATGTCGTTTATCATGTTAAGGAAGCTTCCTTCTAGCCCTAGGTTGCTGAAAGTTATCAGAAATGGATGTTAAATTTTGCCAAATGATTTTTTGATATCTGTTGAGATGATCATATGGTTTTCCTTTTTAGTTCGTTAATATGGTGAATTATACTTAATTCTGCTGAATGTTAAGACAAACCTGCATTTCTGGGTCATATCTCACTTCATTATGATGAATGCATCATTTTTATGTATTTTTAAAATTTATTTTGCAAAAGTTTTGCTTGGAATTTTTACATATATATCTGTAAGGGATGGTAGGCTATATAATATAGATCCTACAACTGGTAAAAGACTGCTTATAGAATATTGTGAAAAACTTTATGCCTAAAAATTTGACAACTTAGGTGAAATAGATAAATTCCTTGAATGATACAAACTATCAACTTTGAATAGTCTCATATCTAGTAAAGAAATTGAATTTTCAGGCTCAGTGGCTACAGAGCCAACCACATACACCCAGGCTGGCGGGTTCAAACCCAGCCTGAGCCAGCTAAACAACAATGACAACTACAACAAAAAAATAGCCAAACACTGTGGCAGATGCCTGTAGTCCTAGCTATGTGGGACACTGAGTCAAGAGACGAACTGAAGCCCAAGAGTTTGAAGTTGCTATGAACTGTGATACCACAGCACTCTACCAAGAGCGACATAGTTAAACTCTGTCTAAAAAAAAAAAAAAAAAAAAAAAACAAAGGGAGAAGGAAACGAGAAGTATTTTATCTAATGGTCAAAGACTGAATGCTTCCTCTTTAAGATTATGAGCAAGATGAGATGTTCATTCTCAACATTTCTGACTTCTGGTCTGTGTAAAATATCTCAAAGGATAGTTCTGAATTTCCGATCAGAATTCTTCCCACAGAGAAAACCCCCAATTCTAGATAGATTTTGTTGTGAATTCTAGAAAATGTTTTAAAAAGAAATATTAATGCTACACAAACTCTTCCAGAAAATTGGAAAGGAGGGTCTACTTTCTAAATCATTATTTAAAGCAAGTTAATATCCTGGCATTGAAATAAGACAAAAATCTTTACAAGACAAGAAAATCGTAGTGTAAGTATACCTTATCCAAACTGCTTTGGACTAAAAGTATTTCACAGTTTGGATTGTTTCAGATGTTAAAATAGTTTATATACTGACTGGCTCAACATTCCTAATCTAAAAATTCAAATGTTCCAATGAGCATTTCCTTTGAGTATCATGTCGTGCTCAAAAAATTTCAGATTTTGGAGCATTTCAGATTTTGGATTTTCAGATTTGGAATGCTGGGTCCTTCCTATCTACACTGTGACCAGGAAACTCTCCACAGCAGCAAGCTGAGGCGTCCACTGAACTCACCTCATGTCTCCTCTGACTCTCAGGGGTAACTACCCTTCCTTGCCAGATGTCTTGAAAACATTTTATATATTTTATCCTGGATTTTTAAATTGTTGTTGTTATTTGAGGTGGGAGGGTAAACATACACCCTGTTACTCCAACTTGGGTGGAAGTCCACTATAAAAAATAAAGTGAAATCTTTATTTTGTTTTTTGTTTGTTCGCTTAGAGATAGGGTCTTACTATGTTGCCCAGGCTGGGCATGAGCTCCCAGGATCAAAAGGCACCTAAGCCTCTCGAGTAGCTGGGACTAGAGGTGTACACCAACAATCCTGCTTGGAATCCTTGTTCTTAATGAACGTGCTTGCTGGGGACTTCTGGTATGATCTGCAGAATACCATTGGCCAGGCATTTGTAAATGTAGATTCATTGACCTTTACTGGATAAGAAAGGCATGCCGTGTATTAGTATTACCTGTCAGCCAAAGGTGCTGACATATCTTTTGATTCTGAGCCCCAAAGGCATCACTCTCTGCAATGTAACCTACTTCAGTGCCTTCAGATCATGGATTGATCACTTGACTGATGACTGATGATAAGCAGGATTTTTAGCTACCCTAAGAGGAAGTAATGGGAAGTTCACCATGGTAGACCTCAGATCAGTTCATAATGGCAGTCTTCTTGGTATTCTACTGTTTGCCCTGTGTTTTAAGTTCTTGTTTTCAACCTCCTTTTTCCTTCTGTTTACATTTTTTTCCATTTGAAGACAAGAAGACAGAGAATAGATGACTATACTGGACATTTAATCATTAATCAGTTGCTCCTAGCATAGAAAATAGTAATAGTAACAATAGTTAATAGCTACCGTTTATCCAATCTTTATATCGTGCTAGAAACTCTTCTAAGCACTTATTCTTAACTCATTTAATCATGAAAATATCCCTATAATAATATTGCTACTGTATTCCCTCTTATAGGTAGGGAATCTAAAGCATTAAGAAGGTAAAAAAAATTGCCCAAGGTTATATATCTTATTAAAAGGACAAAGGATTCTAATCAAAAAACCCTACTAAGATGCCCACAATCTTACCCCCTCTGCTGTGTTACCCTTCTTCTCCCCAGGCTCTCTTACCTATGGAATTTATTGACACATTTGCCCTGAATTATGTTATTATCCTCTGTTTCCGTCCCGCTTCACTCTGACTTTTAATTTCTATGACATGGGAATTTCTAAGCTGGTGCTGACGTGTTACCTAGAGTGAACTTTTGTGGATTATTTCTTGGTCCCAACCTCTGGGAACCTGTGGAGGCAGGTCCTTCTACCACCCTCAGTACTGCCTGTGACCCTTTAGGATACTTCTGATGAGGCAAAAAACTAAGGGCACAGCTGGGGGAGAAGATATATCCAGAGACATAGCCAGATGACTGCTTTATGGGAAAGAGCCCTCCCAAGTCAGTGATCAAAATGCAAAAATCAGGGTCAAACACTCAAAATCAAATCATCAACAAATGCTAAAACCAGAATGGAGACACCTTAACCCCAGTTAAAAGTAGGGTTCAAATTCAGGGTCTGTAGGACAGGGGCGCCACCTTGGAGTAAAGAGTCACAGGCACAGAAATTGGGAATAAGGTTGCTAAGAGCAGAGATGGCTGCAGAGCCACTGTGAGACCCATGAGAAGAATGTCAGGGAGGGACAAAAGCTAAAGGTACAAGTTCACAGGTCAAGATGGACCAGAGACAGAGAGGCTGGTGTTATGAAGCCGAGGGTGTCTTGACGGACTGAAGGCCCTAGAGCCACCAGCCGAAGCACCTGCTCCCTGGGCTCTGTCTGCCAGTGGGGCCAGCCTGCCTGCTTTCTGGCAGGGTCTTGACACCAATCAATGGTGACTGCGCCGTCCCACATGCGAAACAGAGGGCACTCTGTCGGGCAGATTCACTGTCAACCTCGTATCTTACTCTTTGTCATAAAGCTCTTGTGTTTACCAGTGCATTAAATATAACCCTGCAATAGAAGAGGCTCATTTTCATGCTTGAAATACATTATCTAATGGCATATCTATTTGACTTTTACTACATGCCTTTCATTCCTCTAAGTGAGGTAATTGACCTTTACTATGCTACCCTGTGGATTAAAAGGCTACACCACACTCTGCATTTGATATTTCCAGCCCTTCAGGAGACGCCATTGCCATTTGCTTTTGTTGCAGGGCGACTCTTTGGGCAGGCCCTTAAATGAAGGGAAATCTCAAGGTCTGGAACTACATTGTGGCAGTTATTGTCACCAGCATGTGGCTTTTATTACAAAAAGCATAGGTCATTTTGTTTCTACAGCCATCTATAGAATCCTAAAGACCACAGATGGTCCAGAACCTTCCCCCTTAGCTGCAGATGATAAATCCCTCCTCTCTGAGGATCAGGGATCCACAGCATCCTTCAGATTTTGTTTGAGCATCTAAAAGTTTAAAATCATGTAGAAACTTCACAGTTTATGAGAAAGAAAAATATCAGTCTTACTGGTCATATCTTAAGCCAGGTGTACTCAGAAACATTTCATGTGATAACTTTGCACTGTTGTTACACAGAGCTCTGTAAGTTGAGAATTGGGAAGTCTTGGCTTCCTCTAGTAACTCAGTCAGCCTTTCTTCTCACACCAAAAATAGAGCAAGAATAATGAAGATGATGATGATAATCAGAATGGTGATGATGATAGTAAATGCTTACTCTATATGTCAGGCACTGATTTTAATGCTTCAAAGATAATAATGTCTTGTTCTTCTTAATTCCCTTAGGCAATAGATACTATTATTATCCAATTTTACAGATGAGGAAACTGAGGTACCTAAAAGTTAAGTAACCTGCCCAAAGTCACATGGCCAGCAAGTGGTAGAGCCAGAATTCAAATGGAAGCCCTTGGAGTTGAGGGACAGAAGACCTGGGTACAAGTTTGAATCCTAATACACTTGGACACACTGTGTATATAACAAGGATATTTCACTAACACTGCTCCAGTTCTGGAGGCTTCTCAGGAATGGTCAGTTAGCTCCTGGAGCTACAAGGATTTTTCCTGACATCTGGGGGTGGGGGGAGACGCAGGAAGCCCAGGGCGAGACAGTCAGTCAATCAGGGAAGGCTTGTTACCTAAAGAACAAAGCTCCCTCCCACATGCTGACCAAAGGATCAACAGACACAGATGGTGGGTGTTACAAGCGTCTTCCCCCTGGGAAGAGTGGTGATTGATGGCTGAGATCTTGACCCATCGTCTCCTAGCAATCAAACCCGTCCTTCTGTGGTCCACCCTGCAGTCTTTTAATTCTTCTTTGGCTTCTTTCCTTCTGTCTTCCTAGTTCTGGGACCCCCCGAGATAAGGATTTGGGCATAAATAGTATATTTGGGAAATAATTCCAGTAATGGCTGCAAGAGAATGAGGAATAAGTAGAAGGGGAAGAAAAGTCAATAAAGGCACTGGTTTCAGAACCGTCTTCCTGAGGGTAAAGGGAACTGGAATACTGATCCTTAAATACCCCTTCCTCAGTATTTGAGGGTTGCTTCTGGTAAGGTAAGTCACCTCCAGCTTGGTTCAACTTGCTGTCCAGGCATCAAGGAGGCTGAGGCTAGAAGCAAAAAATCAGGAAGCCGGCGGTGGGGGGAAGTGTCTACAGGGACCTTCAGGGGACGCTGCAGGAAAGTTGAAGGGCAGAGATGCTTTTGCTACACACTTTTTAACTTTTTATGCACAAAACTCTGTCCCTTCTGTCAAATGACTTTGATAACCTGTTAAAGCCAGAGAAGAAATCCTTGGTAACTTAAAAACAGGTCAGAATGATCTGAGTTTTTCAATACTTGAAGAAAATTAAGCTGCCTTACTTTGTTTAAAGTATTGATAATGGGATTTAGGGAGAGAGGGCCAGGAGGGATGTGAAAAGGGCCACAACCATTCTCCTTCTATATTAAATTTGGTTTTCTACCCTATTACACGTAAATTCTCTAAAGCTGAACTTTTTTCTTTCTCTGTGAAATAGGAAGAGTGATACCTGCTTCTCTCTCCCAAAATTGCTGTGTAGGTGAAATAAAACAGGAGAAAGTGCTCTTACCAAAGCATGTTGAAACAAAATCTAAGCTCAGAGATGCGGGCTCATTTATTATTGTTATTGCCATTGTTGTTACTATTACTTCTCTGATCCTCGTCTCCACATTTCCGCAGTGAGGGGATGGGATGAGATAATTCTCTCTGCAAGCATTTATTAGCTGTCTCCTGCACTCCAGACACCAGGAGAGACCCTTTAGGAACAGGGGACATAGTCCCACCCATCCTCTGCCTATCCCCTGCCTTCATGGAGCTGTAGACTGAAACAAAATCTCAAGGCTCCCCTAACCAGCTGACTGATGGGACCCCCTCTTGGCCAAGAGGATCCCTCACCCTGAGCTGCTGGCCATGAGAAAGGAGATCAGCCTGCCTCATCCTGCCCCTCCCCTTCTTAGAGACGTCCTCTGTGACTCACTAACAGCCCCAAAGCTATACCTACCTACAGGTGCTCAATATGCAGAACAAAGCTGAGTGTGGCAGGTACTTTGTCTCTAATTAACAGACCCTTTATCTTAAGCATTCTTTTTCACACAGTCCTGGTCTTTTAGACAAAGCCTAACTCTTCCAACCAATTGTCAACTACAGAATCTTTAAACCCACCTCTCACCTGTCAGCCTCCCCACTTCCAGATGGGCCAAACCGCTGTACTGATTCCTGACCTCACCTGTAATTTCTGTTTCTTTCCCTAAAATGTATAAAACCAAAGTATGACCCCACCACTGAGCATCCACTTGCTTGAGGCTCCTTGGGTGTGGCTCCAGGTCATGGTCCTGAAATTTTCCTCACAATAAACCTCCTTAAATTCTGTGACTGAGGGCGGCTTCTTGTCCCCCAAGAGCACACAGTCCTGTCCCCTTTCCTCTACCCCACAGAGCCTCAACGTGCACCAAAGGCTTTCTCATTTTTCTGTTAAATATAAAACAAAAATGAGAAAATCTGATGACAATGGAGGACAGGCTGAAATAATAGGTATTGAAGAATTTGTTTTGTTCTGCTTGTTTAGTGAGGGTTCACATGCTCAAAAATGGCAAAATCTCAACCACAGTCTCTTCCATGGTGTGAGCACATCTAATGAGTGATTAACAAATATTTGATTAGGATTTCAGGTGAGAACTAAAACTTGTCAAGAGCCGATCTATGAGCTGCTCGTGGAGATGTCTGACATGCTATCTGCTTCAAAAGTCACAAGACAACCAAATACATAGCTTGTTATTATCGCTATTTTACAGATGAGGGACTAGACTCAGAGAAGCAAAGTCACTAGGCTTTGTCAAACAGTTTCAATGTGGTGGGGAGTAGGTTCAAATCCAGATCTTTCTAACTAAAATACAGTATCTTTCACCTCAACTAAAAAAAAAAAAAATTTCAGTTTACTTTAACAAAAAAAATTTTTTTTATAAGCATGGCTTAAGAGTAGAACTAGAATGTGCCTTGTAATTAAACATATTCTAAGTCCCCCTCCTCGTGATAATGTTTCTCCATTTCCCAATGCTCAATGCTTGGCTAAAAAATCTGGTTTGCCCAGCTGGTCTTTTCAGGCCAGGTCGTAAGTTTCAGACTGCTGTTAAATCCGTGAAATAATTACTTTTGGGTCACGCAGCCAGTCTAACTCAATCAGCCAGGGGACAGAGAAGTAACGTGGGATATTCTGGGCTGTAGCCGGGTGTTTTGGTCACGATCTTTCTGTTGAAAGTGATAGAAAAACAATTCAAACTAGTTTAAACCAAGCAGAAACTATTTTAACTCACATAACTTGGCATCAGGGGTACAGCTAGATGGGCTGGTGCACGGGGTACACCAGGTCATCAGGACAATGTCAGAATCCGGGGCAGAGCTAGATGGGCTGGATGGAGCACAGGCTACACCAGGGCATCAAGACAATGTCCCCGGACCTTGGACCTTGAGAGAGACCTTTGCTCTCCTGTCTGCGTTGGCTTTTTTCTAAGCCAGAATTTTCCATGTGGCAGCTAAGATGGCCAGGAGCAGTTCCAGGTTTGTTTTTTACAGGTTAGCAATAGTGTAAGAAAAAGGACTTCTCTCTCCCATAATCTCAGCCGAGGCCCCACAGCCACTTTTCACAGGGATCCAGTGCTGTTCCCATCCATGAAGCAATCATTGTGCCAGAAAGAAGGATGGTCTGGTGAACTGAGCGTGGCTTCTCTGCTCCACCCTGGATCTGGAAGTTGGAATTACTTACCTAAACCTCAGCCTGAGAATGAGAAGGAACAGTCCCAAAGGATTATCACTAAAGAAGGAAGAAGGGATTGGGCGTACCAAGTTCATACATGTGAACTCAATACAGTTTAGATATTTCCAGGACAGGGGGTTGATCAACAGCCAATCTGGGACATATTTCAAACATGGACCAAGTCTTTCACTTTTCAGAGAAAGAAAGCCAGCCTATCCTATGCAAACCTCGGTTTCTTGATTATACATCATTTGACTCTAAAATGAGATTTTGACCCACATTAAATTATTTTAAATCTCCTTTTTCATTAAAATGCTTGTGCACATTTGGTGCAGACCCACCTCTGAATATTTTACCAGATAGACAGAAAGCCCACATGCCTTGACCATGCACAGGACAACTTTGGTACATCCCCTAGCCACTGTCTGTTTATTCTTGGCCACGTTCTGTCTCTTGAATCATTTCAGAATCATTGTTGTTCATTTCCATTTTCAAAGTTCTTTGTTTTTAATTTTATTTTATTTAGAATCTTTGCTTCTAGTCTTTAGTGACCCAGGTTGAGTTGTTGGTCACAAGTAAGACCAGACCCCTTTGGTGGATGCCAAGTCTTTTCTTTTTCTTCTCTCCCTCTCTTTCTGTAGGGTTTTGGGTTTTTTTTTATTTAAAACTTCAACTTTTCCAAGGCTTGTTAACAAAAGTGGGCCACCAAATAAGGGGAAAAAACAAAGGCTCTGCTCGGCGCACTCTTCTCTATTGGAAATTATTTTATTTCTCCGAAAAAGGAGAATTAGAAGAAAGCTATTTTCCCCAATTTTCCATACCACCCATGGGAATCTAATTCAATTTCCTCTCAAATTTTGTAGTAAAACTAAAAGTATAGAAGGTTGCTGTAGCAAAATAGTGTTTTTTAACATAGGTTTGATGCTTTAAAATCCCTGCTCACAGAGCCATTTATTCCGTCTGATCCATTTTTAATCAGACTCTAATATGACCATTTGACAAAAAAAGACCTTGCTTAAGTGGGCAAGTATGCACATTTAAAAGCTATCAAAAAGTGACCTGATAATCTAATCTTATAACGATTAGAGTCAGGTGGCTCTCAGTCCTCTAGTTAGAGCCTGGCTGACCTCGGGCTTTGCAAAACCCAAGAGAGCATTAGATCTATTCCTACCCTATTTTTTTTTATTCCAGTTTTCTTAAGGAGGAGGGACTATATGGTTTAATCCAAGGAAGTATGTAAGAAATTATCATGGTATAGTTCACATCGAATTGCAAATAATAACCTAGGCAAAAGAAATACAGCAGCTGGTTGCCTTAAACCATAGAATGAATATGTGAAAAAAACTTGAATACATCAAAAGTCTTTAGACATGCCGGATGGCAGCCCCGTATTCTAGGTACTGACAGCAGTCCAGTGTTGCTGGGAAGGAGACTGAGATAGCTGGGGGCACCCAGCAGGCTCGGGGTCAAGCAGAAGCACAGCTCCAACCACAGATTCCAAGCTCCCAACACCACACAGCCCTGTCTTTCTTATAGAATCTGGTTACTTGCACTCTAATCATTCATATTTCTGGGAGTAGAGACCCCTACATTTTCTGTTTCCTCAAAAAGACATAGACATATTACCCCATCTGTGCATACATTAAGCATAGAGTCATCTATTAATTGCTAATTGGCCTGGGGTTAACTTATTTCTAACTTAACAAGCTTTTTACCTCCCAGTCTTCAGACTGATGGGTTGTGCAGAGAACAGTGGCAGTCTTGGTTTGCAGTAATAATTGCGGTTATCCCTCTAACCAGACTCCTCATGAGTTTAGTAAATGATCACACAACACCATCATAGCCTGCATCAATCTCGGGGCATTCTCTCAAGCCTTTTAGCTCCTATTTTTATTTTATAGTCATGGTACTCTAGCCTCTCTAGCAAGCTTACAAATAGAAAAAGGCTATTTTAAATATCATCTAAAAGAACAAGCAATTTAGTGAGTCATGTAATCTGATGCTTCACTATCGGCAAGTTTGGGGCCTCAGGTAAGGCTTACATGGGAGTTTTAGAGGGTTTTTTAAGTGCTGGGATGTCTAAATGATTTATTACTTCAATGTACAAAAAGGCTTTCTGGTCCCTTTTCCATCACTGGGGCAAGCCAATTGCCTTACATATTTAAAAAAAAAAAAAAGGAGAAGAAAAAGTCAAAATTTCAGTTTTTCTTTTACATTCCCAGAGAAAGCAGTCAGTTTCTCTACTAATTCTCCTAAGAACAGAACTCGAAAGAGGAAATCCCATCAGCCAGGGGCTGTATTAGTGATTCACTCTACTTGAGAAAGAATGAGCTCAAGAATTGTATGGAAATCTGGCCTCTTGATTTCCATGGTGGCTTTCTAGAGTCTGAGTGTCCCTTGTTTATGCATGTATGTCTGTATGTATTTTAGAGACAGAGTTTCACTCTGCCACCCCAGCTGGAGTGCAGGCATGAACATTACTCACTGCAGCCTCAAACTCCTGTGCTCAGAGAATTCTCCTGCCTCAGTCCCCAATGCTAGGACTGTAGGAGTGTGCCACCATGGCCCACCAATTGTTTTTGCCTTTTGTAGAGACGAGGTTTCACTTTACTACCCAGGCTCATCTTAAACTCCTAGCCTCAAGCGATCCTCTCACCCAGTCCTCCCAAAGTGCTAAGATTACAGGTCATGAACCATGGTGCCCAGCCTGAAGGTCCTTCTTTCATACACGCCTCTCCTATAACATAGGGATGGGAGCACACTTGGTTGTCTAACCTCTGGGTTGATCTATTGGCGTGTGGCTGCTTTCAAAAAAAAAAAATGTTACAAGGAGAAATCTATTTCTCATTGAACTCTGGCCATTGAGTATTTTGGAAAAACACATAAGAAAACATTTTTGCTCAACAGCGATAATTCTCAGTAGGTGCGGATTTTTATTAATGTAGGAACGAGTAATTGCATGCTGGAAAGACTGGAGCCCTGTCTTTCTTTGTGGGTTCAGGTTAGGACACATTTGGCATTTCATGATCTGGGAGTTTGCTATGATCTTGTACAATAAATGATAATAATAATACATTTATCAAGAGCTTATAATATCACGCGTTCAGGTATCAATCAAGATGTGTGAAGACAGACCCATGTTAACAGTGCCCCTGGGCTGGGATGGCGGCCTCTGCCTCACACACCCACTTTCATCTACCTTTCCTGAACTGCAATGGAGGCTATCGGGGGGTCAGGGTACCTTGATCTTACCCTACCCCTTTCCGGTTTCTGACAAGACACCCTGACACGGTGTTCGTGCTCCAGGAAGTAAATGAGAAATGGAAGGAGCCCAGCTAATCAGGGCACAGCAAAGGTGTCCCGGACACCATAGTCATGGCCACACCCAGCTAGAGGAGATGCTACCTGCCAAGTGTGGTCCTTATACTGGCGACCTTGTACACAGCTAAAATGGTACTGTTGTGGGGGGAGGGGGGAAGAAGAATGCATCAATCAGTAGAATGCATTAATTCATGCTATAGTATCATTTAAGGCTCTCAGCAATCCCTATAGTAGGTATTTTATGATCCTCATTTTACACAGGAAGTAAACTGAGCTTAAAAGAACTTGGCTAAGTTTCCTGCTGAAGCAGGGCTATCGATCTCAATGCTCAAACTTTTTTTTTTTTTTTGAGACAGAGTCTCAGTATGTCACCCTCAGTAGAGTGCCATGGCATCACAGCTCACAGCAACCTCAAACCCTTGGGCTTAAGCAATTCTCTTGCCTCAGCCTCCCAAGTAGCTGGGACTACAGGTGCCCACCACAATACCCAACTGTTTTCTGTAGCAGTTGTCATTGTTGCTTAGCAGGCTGGGGCTGGGTTTGAACCCATCAGCCTTGGTGTATGTGGCTGACGTGGTAATCACTGTGCTACTGGCACCAACTCAAAGCTCAAACTTGTATCCACTGTTTTCCATTCAATTTTATATATATACCCTATTTATTTGAATTATTTTACTTTTTAAATGTACAATTCAGTGGGTTTTAGTATATTCAAAAAACTGTAACATCACCACTAATTCCTGAATATTTTTATCAGTCAAAGAGAAAGTCCCTTATCTATTAACAGTCACCCTCCGCCCCAGTCATTCCTTCCCCAACTCCTGGCAACTACTAACCTGCTTTCTGTCTCTATAAATTTGCCCATTCTGGGCATTTTAGACACATTTTGTTTGTCCCTACCAGGTAATGGGCATTGGGTTGTGTCCACGTTTGGCTACTACGAATAATGTTATTACATTTGTATAAATGTTTTCGTGGACATGTTTTCAGGTCTCTTGAGTGAATACCTAGGAGTGAAACTTCTGGGTCCTTTGATAACTTTATGTTAATCTCTTCGAGGAATGGCCAGATCATTTTGCAAAGTGGCTGTACCATTTTACACTCCCAACAGCAATGTGTGAGGGTTCCAGTTTCTCCACATCCTTTCCAACATTTGTTATTGTTCATAATACACTATTATAGAGACCCTGGTGGGTGTGAAGTAGTATCTCATTGTGGTTTTGATTTGCATTTCCTTAGTGACTAAATGGTGTTGACCTTTTTTTTTTTTTTAAACATGCTTATTGGCTATTTGTAAATCTGGAGAAATTATCTATTTAGATCCTTCATCCATTTTCTAATTAGGTTACTTGTCATTTTACATTTCAGTTGTTAGAGTTTCTAGTATAGAGTTCTGGATATAAATATCATTTTAAAGAGTAAGTACAAACCATTTTATTATAGTTAAATTGTTTAATTATATGAATATATTGGTGGATTGGACACAATTTGCAAACAAAATGGTCAGCCCAATCTGTCAGCACTGCTACTGCTAGTCCAGTTTAGGCAAAGATTTTCCAATAAAAAGCTGACAGAAAGGAAGATGCTTGCATAATCTTCACCCCATATTTCAGGTTTTCTGTCCACTGTGAGCAAGTGCTTCGCAAACCTTACCATGGGTGAAAAATCATCTGAGGATCCTATTAAAATACAGATTCTAGTTTAGTAAGTCTGAGGGAGATCTCAGATTTCTAACAAGCCTTCTTGTGATACTGAAGCTCCTGGTCCACGGACCACACTTTGAGTAGCAACATTAAAGTATATGTATTAACATCATGGCAGAGAACTATGATCCTAATCTTCATTTATTCATGTATTTATTTATTTATTGCAGGTTTTGGCCGAGGCTGGGTTTGAACCCGCCACCTCTGGCATATGGGGCCGGCACCCTACTCTAATCTTTATATGAACCAGTTTGTTCTGTTCTAATCTCAGATAGAGCAATATCCTAGAAAGACTCTTACCTGCCACTTCCTGGGAGCAAGTTACTTTAGTGCTCTCAGCCATACAATTTACATCTGCAAATAACACACAATTATACCACCCTCTGAGGGCCATAAGGAGGATGAGAGGAAATGACATATGCAAAGCATCTATTACAGCTCCAGGATGGACCTTGATAAGTGTTGGCCTCTTTCTTCACCTACCTGCGGTGGTCGAGGCTGTCCTCTGACTGCTCAGTGCAAATGCCTCATCGTCAGGGAAGACGCTGCAGAGTGTTCTCACTCCGCTTTCCTATAGTACTGTGATTCGATACAGGGTGAATTACCCTGCTTGTGGTCTGTAGTTATTCTACACATATTTAAATGTTTCAGCTTTTCTACTCAACATGTTGTATGTTCTTTGAGATTAGGAATATGTGTTATCTTTTTTATCTAATCCCCAAGATGCCTCTCATGGCACTATCCATAAAATATACCATTATTTAATGTTTACAGAAGGAATCAGTCATCTCAGTAGCAGGAGCCATAGTAATTATATAAATAATAATAATTGAAACCAAAATGTATTAAGCACCCTGTGTCAGATACTACCCTAAGGGCTGATGTGCTTTATCTCATTCAATCCCCATCTGTTCCTGTTTTAGAGAAAAGGCAGCTGTGGCTTGACTTAGGAAAGCAGAATGCCTTCCGGGTTGGGAAGAGCAGAGTTCTAGAGGCCCCTGCTCTGAATCCCTGCTGCACCTTGCACTAGCTGGGATTCTTAATCCTTCAATATTCAGAGGCTTCATCTGTTTCATTAGTGCCAATCACATGGGGCTATTGGAAAGTTTTTGTAAAATAATGTGTGAAATATGCAAAAAGAAAAGCAAGCACTTAGCACAAGGCCAGGGGCTTAGAGGTATTCAGCCACGTTAGTTAGCTCTGCTTAGTTGTTGGGTTACTTACCCACCCACCACAGCAAGTAAATGGGAAAAGATGGGAAGTGGACTCGGGCTGTCTGATTGCAGTGTTATAACTCAGTCTCAAAGGCACATTGCTACGTGTTAGTGGGTTGAGGTACGAACCAGAAATTATGTGAAAAAGAAAGTCAAAGAACTGCAAAGGCAGAAAAAGTGCATGAGAGGCATTGTATAATTTATCACCATAAAAAAAAGATATTTACCAAGCTCCAATATTTGCACTAACACATTTTCTAAAAGCATTTGCGTAGCAAGTGTCAATCCAAGGTAAAAGGTAAAGCCAGGGGCTGATTCAAGTTTTGTAACGCCTAATACTTATGATCTTTGGGAGGAATGGGAGGACCAGGGGGCCTCGTTAAGGAAAATATCGTAATTAATAAAAATGAATAAATAATATCTTATTTGTGCAAATTATACCAAAGCATATGGCCACGTGAACATAATGCCAGGGTCCTCCTCACAGCCTTGGAAAGGGCCAAAGCTAAACTTCATTTACCTCATGATAAATCCTCCTATGGTGCAAAAGTAGCCAAAACACTGACCCGCAAAGCAGCAAGTCTGACCTGCCTTCCTGTTGTGCTTTACAAAGGACCAGGGTCTAACTTTTTTGTCTCAGCACCTCTATGTGAAACATTACTAATAGGCTATTTGGACCTCTAACTCACAGGAAATGCTGGCGGATAACACACTTCCCAGAATAGATATATTAAGTTATAAAGAAGAACGAGGCAGACGGTCTAGGTTTTTCATACCTACTGGCAGGTGGCACAGAACTAAATGTTGGAGCCTTTTTATAAGCAAGATTAAATTGACTTGTGACAGCTGGTCACTAAAATACAGGAAGTGCAGATCTGGCTGCAAGCAAGAACATTCTGGTGTTCGTGAAGTTGGCATCGTAGATGAGAGCTCAGTTTTTTAAAGTTGGTCGTAGTGATGCTCTTATTTGACAGTGTTTGCTGTGTGTCCCTTGCACACAGGTGGCTCTTCAAGGTACATGCAAGTCAATTCATTGTGTCCATAGTGTGCTGATGTGAGCTCTGTGTGGGTAAACAGACTCTGTAAATAGGCTTAGCTCTCCAGGACATCAGATAGGTGACTGCCAGCAGAGGCTTTTAGGTCTCCACTGGTGCAGTTCCTCCCCTGCCCAGTATGATGTACACAGATGTAGGAGCTGGATGGCCATGGAAAAATGGATGATGAATTGGTCAGAGACAAGTGGAAATTCTCAGAGATCTGCCCTCCCCCTATCACAAGGCCAGGAGTCACCACGCCAGCAATTGACAGCAACCGCCCAGCCTCGAGTGAAATCTATCTTTCCCCCATTGGAGGAAAAGCCATCTGACAAGTGCTCTAAATAACAGATTTTAGTCTCTGATTGGAATGGGGGACGTGAGGATCAACTGGGCTGTGGGAAATGAAAGGGAACCATTTACAGACGCAGACCAAGGTCCTGGCGCCTCAGCTCCGCTTCCAATGCTCAGCCCCAGTGCAGCTGTCTTCCTAACAACTAAGGAGAGACAGCCCAAACGCCGAGCTAGGTTACCGGGTTTCTACTGGGGCAATCAGAGTTTTAGCCAGCGCTCAGGCAATGCTCCCCTAAACTTCAGCTGAACCAAGGTCACTGTCCTTGCATGAGGAGTTAAAGCTGAAAGATACGTGTTCCAGAATACTTCTGCTACACAAACGCTTTCTTTTTCTTTCCCGTTAAGCCGTGTTCTTTTCCTGGGTCTTCCAGGCAGGGATGTTTTTAGGATGCTTTTGTTTTATGTTTCAGTCACCTGGCAACTCCTCTGGAGTTTAAATTAAATCAAATTGGGTTTACAACATCTCACAAATTTTATAGAGTTGTTACGAAAAGCAATGATGAGGGCCTGTGGCAGTTTGAGCACACACCATAGAGTGTTTGATTGAGTACAATGCCTGTTAATTCTCTATTTTTGTTTTAGAGATAGAGACATAGTATGTGTCTATTTTTATGCTAGACGTAGTAGAACATGCACATGAGGTTCCTGCTTTCAAGAAGTTACTTGTTTATTACTCGTTTGTTTAATTATCAGATATATTTTGAGCCCTTACGTGCTGAGTGCCTTGTCAAGTGCTGGTGATGTTACAAACGTGACCGCTGCCTCCTCTAGTGAGGGTAACAGAAACATCAACAAGTAAAATATACCACAGTTTATTGATCCATTCATGCAAACAAAGAAGGTTGCCTGAAGTTTATAATAAAGTCTCAGTTCCCCATACCTGAGAGTGTTCAAGCAGAGACTGGAGCATCACCTGGCAGTGTGCTTAATTGGAAACTAAG